>JASUDE010000180.1:18150-91204 GCA_034509685.1 Colletotrichum cereale
GGACACCCTCCGAAGCCATTGCCCGAAAGTCGGACACGCCGGGCCCGGCTCCATACTTTAGCCTGCCTCTCTCACTCTCTCTGTCTCTCTGTCTCTCTCCACGCCGGACCGTTGCGCCCACCCATTACCCACATGCGACATCCGGGACGCCCGACATTCACGGTCCGAGCCCGTCCACCCCGCCCTATATAATGCGCCCCCCCCCCCGAATACCACTATATCGAAACGGCATCGCCACGGAACGAACCCACTCTTGGGCCTTCAACCACCACGGTACACCGCGACCGTCCCTTTCCCAACCCAATCCAGCCCAACCCAACCCAATCCAGCCCAACCCAACCCAATCCAAGGGGAAGGCCCCCCCCCCCCTCCCCTGGCTGTTTGGTACCAAATCCACCCACCATCTGGTTGAACCAAACTCCTCCATCAAGCATTACGGAAACCAATACCGTACCCTTCCCCTACCAGAAAACCGCTCGGAAGCGTCATCCGGTCGAAAGCCACCTTAAACCCCCCCTGTAGGTATTCGAGACCAACTTTACCCCGGATTTCTCTCCTAGTAGTGTACCTACCTACATCATCCATCCCCCGTCCTCCACATACCCTGTACCTCTCATCCTCGAACGTTGCTTCCATACGTCAGAGAACGAACATACGTCATTCCCCCGTTTCGTACCGCCTCGCCGGCAAAAGTCCGATACTTAGCATAGCCGTGATGATTAAGGAATATGTCTCAGTCATCAGCAAAGTGACACGGCTCCCGAGTATCAGTGATGGTTATGAGACGGGTTTCCTTTTAGCACACAAGTTTTGCGTTCCAAATGATTGTCAAACAAGGAATTTGTCCTGTCAGTTTCCTAATAAACCTAATAGAAAAAACATCACACCTCTGGACTTAAGAAAGTCGTATGCAACACAACCCCAGTCTCCCAAGGTGTTCCCGTGTCTCCCATCACTGTCCCGCTCATCTTCTCTCTTTCCTCGGTACGTTGATGTAAAGCGCCGGCCAGTTCCTCGTGATATTCCCTCAAACAAATGCCATTCCGCTTTTCACGTTGTTGCGCCTCCCCAGTTTACAGATTCCTCGTTCTCTTCCATTGTCGGTTTTCCCTTGGGCTTCCATGGTATCTCCAACTCCTTTAGCCGGCTTAGCAACATAAAATAAAATAAAACATGAACAAAAATGAAGAAAAATGAAGAAAAAATAAGTCTGGCCAAGTGTCGCCAAACCCAGTAACAAGATGCGCCCCCTACAAGATGTAATGAATCAAATAAGAAACGAATCTCCGTCATGCAGCCCGCTGATGGAAATAATGAAATAAAAAGAGGTAACAGGTCGTCGAGAAGATGCCGTACATGTTCTCTTCGGGCCCGTCCGAATTAAATCGTGATACCGAAAATTCTTTTTGTCCGATCCCGTCATGTCCCGTGAGCGATAGTCTATTTCTTGGTCGTCCCTTGTAGTCGATAATGAACGCCGTAGGATGAAGATTCCGATTGCTAAATGATGAATGATTTTTTTTTGGTCTTTTTTCGTTGTTGCTTTTCGTCGTGAAAACTCCCAGTGGGCATGAGCCACATTTGGGTAGTGGGATGTTGAGCTTGTTGTCGTATGTTGATCACGATCTGCGGCTCGGGCCGGCCTCGATTTCGAACTCGTCCTCGTCGGCCATGGTGACCAACAGACCCTCGGCCTCGGATGGTTCGACTGCCGTCTCGATGTCCTTCACGGGCTCGTCCAGACGGCCGCGAGGCTCGGTGAGGTGCATGCTGAGGAAGGCACCGATAATGGTAATGACACCGCTAGTCCACCATGCAAGACCCGAGTAGCCGGTCTGGATACCCAGGGAGTAGATGAAGCCCGAAATGGTCGGTCCAAAAGCTCGGCACAAGCTTGCCGTGGAGGCCGCGACACCGTTGATCGTTCCGAGGGACATGAGGCTCGGTGCCGAGTTGGTGAGCAGAATCGCGTTGCTGGGGTAGGCCATGGTCGAGAAAGTGCATTTCCAAATGACCATGAAGTAGACACCAACCATTCTGAAGTTCTCTGGCAAGAGGGCCAGGTAAGGGGTTGTCAGGTACAGCATGAAGTACGAGATGGCCAGCATTCTGAAGAGGCGAAGGGGTCCAAGGCGTCGAGTCACCCACGGGAAGATGAAAACCGTGGAGATCATGGAGTAGACACCCTGGACTGCGAGGATGACACCGATGGGCCCCGTCTCCATGGAAAAGCCGCCGACGAACTTGAAAGGAAGATGAGTATCCGGGTGCTGATCAGGCTTGGTGCTGAGGAAGACGGGGAACAACTGGTCGAACGTCATGGTGTGGCTGCGAGGCAGGTCAGCGGTTTGCGGGCCTACAAGAGGCGGATAAAATACTTACAAGGCCAGGATGCCGTAGGAGATGATGTTCAGAATGACGGGCCTGGTGAATATCTTTTTCGGCTGCTCGCTGATCTCGTCGCTGTTTGCGGCGTCGCTCAGATCCAGAGTTTCCGTGGGCTCGGGGATCGCAGAGGTGGAGCCTACGAGTTGGGGCGAGTTCTCGGTCGTGCGGTAACCGGGGAGCTCATCGTCGTCGAGCAAAGCCTGCTTCTCCGCCTTGCGAGCGGGAATCTGGCAGCTCTTGGTGGACACCCATGACAAGAAGCGCTTTCCCAATTCAACGCCCGGGTCTCTTCTCTTCTTACGCTCAGCGTGAGTCTCCTCGAGGAAGAGGAGGCCGATGATAACGCCACAGAAGACGGTGGCGGCGCTGAACAGGTTGGGCAGGAGGTAGGGGTATCGGTCCCAGATGGTGCCCGCGTCGAAAAGCCAAGGGTAGGTGACGACAGGCCTGGCGAGTGCGCCGCCAATGAACGGTCCAACAATGGAGCTATTACCTGTCAGAAACATTGACCAATGAACCTTGACGAGTCGTGCGGTTGGGCCACGCTCGTCACAAACCTAACTTACCCAAGACACCAAACTAGAGGCATGATGGTGTATGCGCGGGCTAAGGAGGGGTCCGTTAGTCTGTAATCTGTAACCGGGGAAAGGATCCGAACGTACGCTGGTGTTCCTTGACCGTGACCAACTCTGCGACGGTGGTTTGCAGCACACCAATGTTGCTTTTTGCACAAGTCAGCATCGTGTAACTTTCACCGCAGGTTCGACTGGGGCACCATACCCGTTCAAAAGACCGCCCAGGGCCCGCGCGAAAAGGGCAACGGGCAGGTTCGGGGCGAAACCGAAAACCAGAGAGCTAATGGCGGTGCCGAAGAGGCCCATCAGAAGAACGGGCTTGCGACCGACCTTGTCGCTGAGCCTCCCCCACATTACGCCGGTCGAAAACTCGGCCAGAGTAAAGGCAGAAGTGACCATGCCGGCATAAACGGAGATTTTGCTCTCATCCTCGGTGATGTGAAAGTCCTCAACCATCTTGTAGATGTAGGGGAAGATGGACATGAAGGCGATGGGTTCGCATATCCTACAAAGTGCTGTTTGCGAGACCCGTCAGCGACGATTGCGCCATGGTTTCCGATCCGTGTAAGACGGTACGGTGCAGCGGTCGACTTACCAAGAACAAACATCTGTCGCATGGGGAACGGCGGCGACTTGGATTTCGTGGCGCGCCCCGGGGACATGGCTCGACGGCCCCCCGTCATGTAGCCTGACCTCTTCATCTTTGGTGTATTCTTCTCCTAGTATGCGCAGGCGCGATTCCGGGTTTCGGGGGTGTGTGAAGCTCGTGTGGGCGTGTTCGGTAGGCGGCGGGAAGTTGGACTGATCAAGGGATGCGTGGGCGGGGGTCGTAATATATAGAGGACTGGGTTTCGCAAAACAAAAAAAAGGAGTGGTCTTGACTGGGGACAGGCAAGAATCGAGGGAGAAGGAGGATATCGTGGTGCAAGTGGTGCAGATCGGTGTGGGCAAGAAATTGTTTTTGCTAGTGTCGTCAAAGGGAGGACAGGTCTGGTTGCGATGGGCTGATGATGTAACCAGGAGAAGCAAAGGTGAAAAAGCAAAGGTAAAACAAGCAGAGCAAGACCAAAGCTATCCGGGCACCGTGGCGGAGGGGTTACCTTTTGGAAGGAGAGTATCAGATGGGAAAAGAAGGAGCCAGGTCGCTGGGGAAGCAAACAACTTAATATGAAGGGAGCGCGGACGTGACGATGAGAGGACCAAGAGACGTCAAAGCCCAGGGCCACCCCAGACACAGACCAGACCCAGCTGGGTTGGACAGGACACCGGGACCGTACCGTATCATACACACATTACATGGAAGCAAATTGGATCTAAGATTGGAACGGCGGTGACCATGGCATGTCCAACGCAAAAAAGCAACCAGACGATCCTCCCACTTGTCCGCCGGGGAGGAGGAGGGATTCAGGGAGATGCGGCGGCGAAAGTCCCACGTCGTGCTAAGGGAATCCAACTGCCCGGCATGACGCCCGTGGGGCCTGAGAAGCCCTGTACCTGATCCAGGGGTGTCCCCCCCAGACGACATTTCGGTGGGCTCTTTTCCCCCCTGTCTCCATGTCGAGGTACATGAGCAGTGTACCTACACGCGCGGTCGAGTGTCGGACCGGGGGGAGGGGGATAGGGTAGGGGGAAGGGGGAAGGGGGAAGGGGGGGTAAGGGGAGGTCTTTACCCCCTGTCGAGATGGCGGTCCCAAAGCCATGAACTTTCGCCTTACAACAGTGGATAGATAGAGTACGTACTTGTGTGTAATCGGGCTACACTAGAACCTGGGCCGACGTGTAGTGTACAAATCGGGTAAGCCTTCTCAAGGAGAAGCCAAGTTGCTAGTACATGTATTACCGCAGTTGTACCAAGGAGTGGTAATAGTCAAGCACGCACGGTACGGAGGAGATGGACAGAGAAGATTTTTGGGAGTGAGTGAGTAAGAGAGTGAGTGAGTGGGAGAGTGGGAGTATACGTACTCCATAGACCGACACGAACGGAAGAGGTAGTACGAATACATTGGGAAAAGTAGGCAAGGGGTGGTCGACTCGGGGAACGATGGCGCCAGACCGGAAGGCAGGGATCAACAGAGGAAGGAAAGGCAGAGGAAGGAGGAGCAAGCCCAGGCCAGATTAAAATAAAAAAAAAGAATAAAAAAAAAGGTTTCACAAGAGGCAACGAGGCTAACTAAGAAAGGGAGGGTATTATTGTTCTTTTCTGGGGCCGATCCGGAATTGGAGTGTGGGTAGTTGCAGGGCCGCCAGCGAGGAAGAAAAGAAAATTAAGTAAAATAAAAAAGAGGAAGCAAAAAAAGAAAGCACGAAGCAACGAGGAAAAAGAAACGACCAATCGACGGAACAACAGAACAATGGGCGCCTTGCAGCATCGTCGATGGCGGCCGCGTAGCAGCTACATGCCCATCAGGTACAGTCGCGCAAATAAATAAATAAATAAAAATGCAAACGCAGCAGAAGCGCACCACGATGACTTTCTCATGCCCCGCGCCGCTCGCGGCCGTCCCCTATTCGCTCCAGCACCTTCCGTCCACTTGACACCACACCCATCGTGTGTTCTTTATTCGGTCCCGGCTTCAAGCGGGATCCCTCAGGCTACTTGTCCCCCCTCTTCCGTCAGTCTAGCTAGGCAGGCTGGCCGCTCCGGATCCCGAGCCCGGGCTTGCAAGGCTCACACGGACGGGGGACTCTTGCAGAGAAAGTCAGGTGCCACAATGGCTCCTTGTCTTGCCTTGCAAGTTGCAAGGGAAGAAGGTAGCGACGAGATGCAGGCTGCTAGTGTTCGTGATGTGAGGCACGACGGCACAGCAAGGTAAGGTAGTACCTAACTAGTAAGGTAGGTACCTAGGTAGATAGGCAACTACCTAGGTAGCCAAGTGGCTTGTAGCGTACGTAGCGCACAAATACCCGTATGACCCAAGGTTTTACACTACACCCCTCCCCCCCCCCCCCCCCCCCCCCCCCCGGCATTTGGGTCGCATGGCTCTGCTGCAGCAGGGGGTCGACATTGGATTATTGTATGGAAACGCCAAACCACCGGCCGGGGGCTGGTCAAACGCTAGTGGTCTGCGTAACTGTCGAGGTGCCATGGGGGAAACCCAGGCTGTCCCTGTTGCTCAGTAATAGACCGCCTTCTCCCTAGTAGGCAGCGCGTGAACTAAACAGACTCCCCACGCTGCCCGATGTTTTTGCGGTGAGCGGCAGCACAACAAGTTGGCTTGGCTACCGATGCCTTTGATTGGGGGGACGGGGCGGGCTTCCATGACGGATCATCCTAAACCTTCTTGCTTCCTTTTCCGCTGTCCCCTCGTTGTTGGGCTGGGCGACGTGGAGGTGCCACGCGGAGACGCTTCCTGTGCCACGCCAAGCTTATCACGCCCCCCAAGACCTTGTATCAGAGCGCCGAGGAATAGCATCTGAGCAACGATGCCGGCCGATAGAGCCACATCGTCTCGTCCCTCCCGTCGTCGCTTTCGTGAGGCGGTGAATTTAAAGACCAGGGCCGCGGAGCCGCTCTCCCCGCAGCCATCGACAGCTCTTGCACCACAATCGGCCTACAATACAGATACATGGTTTTTCAGAAATAAGATGCCGTTGCCGTTGCGGATGCCGTCCCCACTGCCGCTGCCGCTGGCCAGCGACTCTCGCGACGTATTAGCTGGATCCTCGAGACACCCCCGCGGTGCCTTTGTCCTCCCGTGCACCACCTACCAGTCGACATTAGCATTGTACAGGCTGTCAAGCTCTGGCTTCGGTGTGCTGTCCTCTGTATTCGACATTGAGAGGGAGAGGGAGAGGAAGAGATAGAGTCCTTGCGTGCTGCTTGCAGCGGCCGTATGTGGTTGTGGGTATGCGCCCCCTCAAACGTCGCACAGCTCTATCGGCCGAGACGAGTTTCCACCTGCCTGTGCCTCCAAGCAAGGCAGGCATTGTATGTGCTGTGACGTCTGAACATGGCGACCCTCGGGGACTGAAGCTTGCTGAAGCGCTCTGCGTGTTCGTACCGAACGGCCCCAAGGTCCTGTTGGTTGTATGCACACTCTACACTACCCATGACGGCTTCCGATTGGAATGACAACGGCAGACTTTTTGCCCACCCTCGAATGGATCCCCCCCTTCCAGACGGTGTAGGGTCTGTAAGGCGGACGGATACCCAAAGAAAGGGGCGCAGCCAGGATGATGCAAGCCCAACCTCGGATTCCCATCCATCAAAGAGTCATATCGTGACATGTCGGCATCTTACTTGCGTACACCTGGTCACTTGACGCTGTATTTTACTCCGCATCACGGGGGCTGTTGCGCTGGCAAACAGTCAGCCTGTTTGCTTGCCGTCTTTTGCTCGCACAACGGCCATTGCCGTTGCCCCGGCTTCCTTCCCCAGCATACGCTTGCTTTCGCGTCCTGGGATGCAGCCCACCCAACCGAGGGACCGGCGCCTGGAGGCCGGGCCTTACCTTTGCCCCCTCGTCAGCGACTGGTTGACGTTGTTCTGGCGTAGTGCGTTGTAGTCGTTGGCGGTCCCACGAAGCATGGGGCCACATGAAATAACTCTGGTGTCACCTTGATCAACAGCGAATGTGGGTATTAGGGATGAACCAACAGACTGGGCCTGCAACATGTAGTGGGTAGGCCACGGTGCTGGCCCTGCTCCAGAGACGACCGTCGTGGCGGACACGACAAATGAGGTGGCCGGGGTCGGTATGAGCTGAAATGTCTTTCTTCCCTTGGACAAACCTACGATCCCGGTCCGCCGGCCGTCATTTCTCTGACCCTCGATCCGGACAGAGTGTACAAAGTACAGAATGCCCGATCATCACATCTGACACACATGACAGCGTCGGGCAACCCCGTGTGTGTGTGTATGAGGCGCGAGGCCATCCAGCTGTCGCTTCGGGTACCTGCCGCGGTTCGCCTCGCTGTTGTATTGTTTTCCTTCTCAATGCTTCCATGGGGTACGGATACTGAGCCTTGTCCTGCCGGCCTGCCCAGCGCTGTGCAGAAGTGCTCGGACTCAATTGTCATAGCTGATTGATTGAAGAGTTCATGTCGGCCTCGCGGAAGACGGACGGTAGGTGACATTCAGCAGGAGCATGATGTTTGCCGGCTTGCTTGCCACTTTCAAAATTGATACCCAGTCCATCCGACAAGGTCCAGGGTTTAAATGTCAGCGCAAAGCTTGAGACGCGGGAAACGAAGGTGTCGGCTGGCGTGGATGTATGTAGGTGGGCTTGGGCACGGGCTTGGGCACAACGGCCGGTTTCGAGCCAAGTGCCCTGTGTGTTCTCGAGTCCCGTCCTTCTCTCCTCTCGCCCTCCTTGCCCTCCCCTTTCCCCTCCCTACCACCGGCACCGCTGTTTTTCCAACGTCTAGCCCAGAACCGAGGTCTACCCCAGCTTGCAAAACATGAGGGAGATGGATTGACGAGGGCTGGTCCCTGTCCAAAACCATGTGGCATGGCCAAATCCTTCCTTGTGCTGCTACGTAATATGGCTCCGAGAAATCTTCCTTGGGTAGGGTGTCTGGTGTCTCTGCCCAGCACGGAAGGTCGGTAACACCCTCGGTGACCGCAGGCAAGGGAGCCTCATGGGTTGGTCAACCTGTCTGTGGCGTTGACAAGAAAGGTACACGCGAGCAAGCCGTGTCAGCCGGAAACCCTTTCCCTCGACTCCAAAAAAAAAACAAAAAAAAAACAGAGTTTGCCGCCATTGGTCGCTGATGACAAGGCGGAGGCATGCAGCAATAGGTCAGTGCAACTGCGTGAAGCCGGTTGTCATTTACTCCCTTCAGGCGTGGCCGGATAGCATCCGCGCCTTCGACGTTGGTGGACTTGGTTGTAACCTGGTCCCTCATGGTCATAGCTTTTGTCTGCGACTGGCAACGTGCAATTTTCGAGTCTCATCGACCGCCGAAGAAGAAAGCTGTACCCTGAGCGGCGACAGAGTGCGTGACCCGAACCCAGCCGGCCCGCAAAACGAAATGGCGGTGATCCCCTTCCGGGCTAATCATAATCAGGGAAATTGGCTTTCGTTTCTGGACCAGGTCAGGGGTGCCTAGGCTCCTATCCCTGCCATGCGTCCAAGCACCCCCATACAACCGTTCCTCTGGGCCCTGATCGGGTGAGTGCCGGAACCGGTGCCGAGACGCCAGGTAGATGGTTCGCAGAGGGAACCAGAGCGGAAGTACCCTCGTGTAGCTATCTGTTCCAAGTCAACTCGCGGGTCAAGTCTTTCGTTGCCGCGACACTTGTTTGTCCACCGCCGATTGCCATCGAACACGCTACACATTGCAAGGTCCCCAAAACAAGCAAGCAAGCCACCCCGATAACCAGCGGAAAGGCTCGCAGATGCATTCGAACCTTCTCCCGCCGCATCTGGCATCTGAAGGGTCTCCGATGCTGAAATGAACCAGAGTGAAGCGTGAGACTGCCGCATCTCGTCCTGTACCTCAACAATAGGCTGTCGATTCATGACGCACTTCGAAACCATGGTCACAGAGGTTTCGGGCCGCGGAAGCAGCCAGCGCCTGATCGAAAGCAGGGTCTTCATGTGTGTATGTATGCATGTCATGCAGAAGGATTCCCAACCAGACCAAAGAAGTCCAATATCTTGACGGTTTCCTGTCATACAAACATTGAGCTGCATGGTTTATCGGCATCATCAGCTTCGACAGAGTCGTTGTTGTACCGCAGCTCTTGTTAAAAACCGTAAGGCAGGCAGGCGAACACTTCCGGTAGGCCCCGAGGAGGACAGTCGATCAGTCGACCGATCGCCTGCATTCCGACTCTCCGCCGGTCGTCATGTTCACAATCGTATGATCAAACGTCTTTTCATGTCATCGTGGGATTGTTGCTATCATATTCGGGTCTGTACCAAAGCGCTTGCTGCAAGCCCGTCCGAGCGGCCAGGGGTGCCGATACAAAGGGCTACTCCTCCTCGTCTGGATGCAATGTTCTCTAGACCCGGATGGCCGGATCTCAGGGGCAGCAGAAAGTCTCCTAGCCCTTCGCCACGCGGTGCTTGGCGACCCATCGAAGGGGAGCAGCCGAATGGCTGGGGATATGCTCCAAGCTCCCCCTTGTCTAGTCTAGCCACTTCCGCGCGTGGTCAGTCTCCAGAAAAGGGGAAGTACACTTTCGATGGGACGGCCGGGTTTGGAATTGTAAGCCACATGACCTGTCAACGTCAGGAACGGGGCTCGCTAAACGAGGCCGGCCAGGATATGTCCCTGCAACGAGGGTTGATCAATGAACCTTGACTGCCCCATCGTCGGTTTCATGAATATTTTCGGGCTTGCCGGGGAGGGGCCCTGATTGCCCTCCATCCTCATTCTCTGATGCTTCGAATTCTTCTACGGAGCGGATTCCGTCGAGCTTCTCTGCCACTTCCTAAATGAGACGGTTGTGGGTTCCGGACAGGCCCCGCAACAAACCTAGTTGCTCCACAGCGGTTTGAGTGGCCTCTTGAGAGTGCTGAAAGAGGCAACGAGTGTTGCGATGTTTGGATTGCCGCAGCGAAGTCCACCAGCCGGTTGGCTACCGAATACCCAGTGGTTTCGCAAGGCAACCGGAAAGGATGACAGCACGTACGCACGCACTCAGTAACTGTCACTTGGGTACAGTAGGCGGCTTGCCTTGTTCGTGTGGGTTGGTAGAACATGATACGCCCTGGACGCTGGGCATCAACATGGCGATTTCTTTCAACCTTGGGCGGTGACCCCGCGCGCGCGCGGTGGTTTTATGACGAGGCGACGATGACAATATCAATGGCTAGTGACCCGACACCCTGGAATATTCGCCCATCTCCTCATGGTATCATCTCGTGCTGGCCCTGAATTCTGGGTTGCTGGGTACGGGAGCGCCTGGGATCCCAGAGTGAGTGGGGGATAAGAGCAGGGGGTGCTCCCAACAGCTGGGTCGATGCGCAGAGCAATTTCAGGGTCAAACATGCCCGTCATTTGCGACCAAATTTCCATCACGGGGGAGGAGCGCCAGCTTGCCGGACGAATCACAAGGTTGCGTTTCCTGATGGCGATCAACCCGCGTACGCAGCAGATGCGAGACGGCGGTCAATGGGCTCAAGAAGGAGGCGAAAAGCGGTAGCGGAGCTCAAGCCTTTGTTGCTCCAACCCAAAATAAAGAAGAAAACCCCACGGTGTGGTGTACCGTCCGTCCGGTCCCGACTGGCTGGAAATTGCGGGCTACATTCTGCCCATGCTCGAATCGAGGTAATAACCAAGAGCTGTGCGTAGTATGCGGCGAGACGGGTGAGCGGGCGGCTACTGCAAGCGTTCGTACCATGTAGTAGTGCATGCTCCTCTCCGGGGAGCGTTTGTCCTATCCTCTGGCAGTATCCGCGCCTAGCAGCCCGCTCCGGAAATGGGATTCCGGTGTTGTAGTCGTGGATGGTGTGTGGCCGAGTTGGCTTGTCTTAGCCCTGTCAGATCGGCTGCCTTTCTGTCATTCCCGGTATCTCAATTGTCGTCGATCTAGAATGCCTGTCTCAGCTGTATCGATTGGCAATCGAATTTGCGCGGTGATAAGAGAGGAGGGCTGGGCCGAGTACCTATCATTGGCCAAGAGCAAGAGGAAGACTGGAGCATGTACAGATAAAGAGGACCATAGGTACCTAGATATCAGTCTGCGTCACGGTTCTTTAGCCAGTTGTACGTGGCTGAGGCGCAGACGGGGTGGCCTGAGGCGATAGAGTGGTGTTGGTAGTGAGTGGTTGGCTGTTTGGATGCAGTGGGTAAGAGGATTGGCAACGAATGGGAAAAAAGGAAGCATTGGTTCTAGGGGGGAGAGATTAGCGGTGGATACAATGAGTGAAAAATGATGGGTGGCTGACGGGTGCTGGGAATCGTTGCATTGCTTCCTTTTCCGCTCGTTATTTACTCTTCTTAGTAGTCGACTGCTGTCATCTACTGTCCTCCACACAACCCACTCCAGTCGAGCCTTCCGTTATTCGTTGGCTAGCACGCCGGGTCTGCATTGAGGATTTGTTGCTCCCATCTGAGCTGCGGTTGTCGATCCGATATGCATCTTCATGGATTGCGCAGGCTAGGCGCAGTCGGTGAGAAAACGACGTTCGGCAGGGAAAGAGGATGGGCCCAAGACGCCGTGCGGATTTACGCACGTAAACACCTTGGTCGAACTGCCTGTACTTTCCTCATTGAAGTTTCTTATTGTTGGCAGGAACCTTAGTATATAGATCGGGTGGACCCGCAAGCAACGGAACATACATGCCATTTACTACCCATCTAGTGTGTAGGTACACAAGCGCAACTGAATCGCGATTCCGTCGGGTGCAGATATGCCTCATGCCTGCGGATGGAGAAAAGGAAATGAGCAAACTGGCGATGCCGCCGCAAGGAAGGCCGGGAAGCCGCGTCCATGTTTCTAATCCACCACGGCAAGAACGCAGATGATGAACTCGTACGGATATACCAAAAATGAAAAGTACATAGCGAGGATGCGCATCCGTAAGTTGCTACTTACTTGAACGAGATGCTGCCTGCCTGGCTTGGGTATCTGTATTCGTGCCAGCATTCTTTCCTTCTGCAGGTTTGAGCTTGATGAAGCGGCTTGGCTGCACCTTCTGGTTTCTCGCTCCGATTGTCCGCTCATGGAGCCTCACCTCAAGCCCGATCGCGGACTGACTGCACTTTCCCTTTCCACACTGCTCCTCGTCCACTTGCATCCCCTTCGCCATTTCAAGTTAGCCAGTCAACCACGTGCCACCATCTTGAGAGAGAAGCAGGAGCCAGCAGGGTAGATGGAGCAAGTAGCTTCGGTTGACGTTCGATACAGCAACCGTCCTATTCACTTCGAAGCTGTTCACGCTGGGCCACCTCTTACCCTCCCTGGCCAATTGCTCGACAAATGTTAGTGAGCTGAGACTTGTTCCTATAAGGCCGTTTCGCAACCTGCGCCTGTCATGTCAAGAACGAAATTATTCGCGCTTGGTCATATGATCAGTCTTTTCTTTTTGTGGCTGCAGCACCTGCCCGTCGCCGCATACCGCCCTCCGACCATCGCTCGGATACTTGGCCGCTATCCGCTTGCATTACCTGCAGGGAAACACTCGGCCGCACTCAACTCGGTGTGATGATGCCTGGTCCTGTGCATCGAGAGCCATCAACCGGTCCTCTTGTGGTTCGCATCTCGTTCTCATGCCTTGGCTGCTAGCTAACCAATCTTAAAGCCGACATACAATGTGTCCAGATCCACCAGGCCATTCAATGCACCAAACGGTCGATGATCAACTGTACAGCCGAGTTGCATCTGATCCCACACTTCATGGAGGCTAACCGGTTCGTCTCTTCATTCGGTCACACGTCCATGCACCTCATCCGCGAATCGAATTTGCAACATCCCTGCACATGCTCTCGGCGACCGCCAACGTACATGGCAAATCTGACTGTCGAGCCATCTGTAACATGGCATTGTGGCCCCCATTCGCAACCCCTCTGTTGGCAACTGGTCACGCTACCTCTGGTTTACACCGCCGAGACCCTGTCGCCCGGCGGTATGCATCATGTCCATCAGCGCCGAGTTATACGTACGAGGATGGCGCTAGGGAAACGGCTCGCAGTCAAATGGAGGTGGCCTGCAAGATCCCTCAGACCCTTGGCTGATATCCACCAGACGCTTTCCTCGATCAACAACATCACCGAAGATGGGCACCCTTTCACATGAAACCACGTCGTTCCACTCCTTGACCGAATGCCTCAACAGGTCTTTGTGTTGCTTTTTAGAGACGCACACGCGTGCATCCTTTCGTTGCCTGCTTATGCGTCAGCCCGATTCTGAGCATACCAAACGCTCTGCCTCGGTTCTGCCAGCACGCTGCTGATGGGTACATGGATGGGATTGCTTTCGTTGCACACTTTTGGACGCATGATTCCGACTCGGGAGGGGGAGGGACATGGACAACGTTGCGCGCCAGGGTTCAGTTAATTGTTGAAACTACTTCGATTCCAGCCTCTGCTCCCACAAATCCATCTCTCGCCAAAACTGGCCCTCGCCGTCTCCCAGCCTAGCCATGCTTTGCCGACCAGGCCTTTGCTCCTCTGTTGGCGTTAGGATGGCACACTGATTGATGCCCGGCTCAGTGTCGCAATACCCGCTAGGGCGACCTATACGGGTGACTGCACAGTCTCCAATCCACGGACAGCAACATAAGTCGACATAGGAAGAAGTTAGTTGCATTGCACGGTGTTGCAGCAAACCAATACCTGTATCTTCCGTCTACAGACCTGCTAGCCGACAGAATGGGGCTACTAATACCTAGCACAACAAATTCTCCGCTTCTCAATGGCCCTAACCCTGGAGCACTCACACCGCGGGGCCCTGGAGAAAATCTGCTATCCATATTCCCGGGAAACGCCGTCCGACTCAACGAACAGAGCTCGACGTGTACAGACTCGCTTGAGTATCCCCGGTGGCACAATTGGCTAGCGCGTCAGACTGTTAATCTGGAGGTTCGTGGTTCGAGCCCACGCCGGGGAGTTGAAAGTGGTTCAAGTCCACGGTATCAAATGAGACTCAATACTTTTTGGCACTTATCCAGCTTCGTTTTGGTGTATTGTATGTAATGTTACACTTTTCTACTCTCCCTTGAACGAGGACGAGCCAGGGAGAGAGAGGCCAGGCCTAAACAATAATGTCGGTTCTGACAATCGATCCGTCGGCCCCTCTGAAGGTTTACATCAAACAGTGTAGCGCCAAGGTCCACTTTCAAGGCAACGACAGTCAGAACGTTGCTGCGCCTAATTCAAACGCCTGCCAACGTAGGGCATCAACAAGGCGCGGGAACCCATGATATGTCGTCTGTGAGACGACCAAATCGATCGATCGGAAGCGCCGACAGAGGCGGTTCGTTTTGTCCAGCTATGGCGACTCTGCGTCCCAGTGTCATCATACTTGAACGAAACGCGGAAAAGCACGCTATGAATGAGTGAGTGACGTGGTTGCGAGTGCCATTCGATCACAGTAGCTCAACTCATTTTATCACGGCTGTTGTCAGTAACCAACAACAATCGACCTTCTAAAGTACTGCGCTATCATGACCCTCCCATGAATACATGGCCATAGGCACAAAGTACAATAAACTGCCATGCACTGGCCGACACTAAGACTCGCCGTCGGTCAAATCGACTCGCCGGCTCGGTAAATAGCTATGCCGCCAGCTGATCTGAACAATAGACATGACATAGTCTTGAAAAAGGGGCAATTCTCCACCACAATATCGCTAGGCTGAAAGCCTCAAAAGCTTGACGCCGGCCGGCGCTGGGGGGGATCCTACGCGCCCCTTGTATGTTTCTCCCGTAGTCGATATGTGATAAGTCACTTACCAACCCGTCACAGCCCTGTAGATCTCTCACCGCCTATAACAACATCCTCTCTCTGTCTCTTAGTAGAAAAGCTGCATGGATAGCCTGTATCATGGTCCGCAAGATGAGCATGGGGACTCAATATCCTGGCCTACCCTCCCGGTGTGTTTCCGACCAACCTTGAAACACCCCAGTCGAACTTTGGTAGCCATCACATGTGTCACTTGAGCCTCCCCAGCGTTCTTGAAGCAGGCATTCTTCAAGGCTGCTACGACCCGCCAGGGGTATTCTCACGTCACACAGCTTCAGGTATACCGGTTGCCGTGCCACAATCCTGGCAGGTGGCCGGCCCTCTGTTGCTCGCCTCATCTTCCCTCTCTTGGCGTCTGTTATCGTTTCGATCTCCTTGGCCGCCCAGCTTCGGCGACTAGCTTCCGTCGGTCAGGCTGTACGATGGTCGACATGGGCTCGGGACATCCGGAAATCCATTTATTGGAGAATGACAGGCCACAGTATGCTGATATCACGGTCGCTAAGAACGTGGCCACTAAGGGCCCAGTCTAGGCATCATGGCCCGTGGTAAACTGTCTTACACCGCTGGTTCAGGAAAGCGTGGAACGCGCTCAGTTCTAGTGGCCATGAGCCTCAAGAGTGACGATGACGCTGCGAGTCTGACTGTGGAGCAATCCACTTGTTGACTCACCAAACTTTGACTGATGGTTGAAGTTGGTCGGTCTGGGGTCAGAAACCTTGGCGGGCCGAACCAGAGAGCCTCCTGGCTGCGCCTAGCTAGCTCTGGGCTAAACAGATTGAGGGCCCCGTACAGGCCGGAAGTTTCTATATTTATTCTAGAACAAGGAAGCCTCACAGAATGACAAGGAACTCGAGGCTTTGTGCTAGACGTACTCCTCATCTCATCCGTCAACCGCACCGCGATGTCCCGGAACACGTCAGAGCAGGGCTGACGTGCACGCCCGGTTCTTGCTATTTACAAAAGCCTCTTCGCGAAAGGACGCCATATGATGGCATCTTGGACATGCATTCTTGAAACGGACCTGCTTGATGACTGAAAAGTTCGGCATGGGTGTCCACGGTAATCGCTGGCCTGTCAGTCCAGCCCCTTGGTCTAAGCATGGGTTCCGTAAACCAGATGTATGTACGTGTCTTGGCGTAACTTGGCCAGAAGGTAATCGCCTCTTGTTACGGGAAGGGTTGGGTTATCGTGGCGAACGGGAGGCGGGCAACAATGGAGGGTCATCTCAGATTGGAGCCGAACGCAGACTTCCGTTCAGGCGTCGTCGTTCAGTCCTACTTGGCCAACTGAACTAGTCTTGCTGCCTGGCGGCTTTATGTATCACCGAAACAGAGAACACCATTATCCGACGTTACTGAAGGCGATTTGGGGATGACAAGGGGTGGCAATGCACTAGCACGAGGAGACTAACTACGTAGCTGCAGTCCGACGAGCCTATGTCGGATCGATAGCCAGGGTCGACGTCTAGCGGGCAGTGGACACTCTAGAAACGTCGCGGATGGAGGAGGGCTGTCAGACCTGGCCACGCATCAGTGCCTCCGGGCCGTGATAATCTGAAAGCTAGCTGCATATGACAAAGCTCGGATGGACCTACGATGGTAGGCCTCGATTCTAAAGAAGGCAGGGTGCTGCAGCTTGTGCTGACCGAGACCCTACCTGAGTGGCTGGCGCGCACTCGGTGAAGCAGCAGCATGGTTCTTGGCCCGGTACATTCCCATCATGTTCAGGATACATCCTGTGTAACGATGACCGGACTAGAAAGACAACGCACGCGGTGAGAGGGGACTTGCAGCAAAGTAAGCGCAAGCAGAAACCCCAGCTTCTGATTGAAGGACATGGCAACATGATGCTCGATGGGTGCGGTGAACAGACGGATAGATTGCAGCCGGTTAAGGAGGTCAGACACCCCGACCGCTGGTCCCGGGCAACGTTGGGAGCTGCTGCGGGAGACGATGTTTGGCATGCGTTCGGCCTGCGCAGGGCGGGAGATGATGAGCGGCCCAATGACCTGCATTCATGATAGTGTTGTCTATTCTAACCAGTCAATTGCATGCAGGCTATCGGATGCTGTGTGTAGAGGGAGCGCCTATCACGGTGATGGGGGAGAAAAGACGCAGACGATATGCTTACAACTCCATCAAGTGACGAGGAGTAAGCGGCTGCGAGCTCCTGTCCAGCTGCAAGTGACGCATGTTATGTGGCTGGCCAGCGCTTGTGTGGGCCTTGGTCCTGTCCTCTTCTGGTGTAGTAGTAGGTAGTGTGTGTATGCAGCTCCATAATCGCCCGTACCGTATATCGCACAACAGCCGACACTGTATCTCGGGTTGCGACTTCATCACCGAGGAAAAAAATGCCTGCCTCATGGGTTGAGGTGTCTTGATGCCGGCGCCGTTTGGGTTGGTTGGCCTTATTGCTGCTTTTTGTGTGACACGCGGAGGCAAGGGAGAAGTAGCCGACCGACGCAAAAAGGCAAGACAATGCGGCATGCTGTGGCTGCTTCTCGCTTTACGCCGGTCGTCGTCCCTGATCTGATTTGTCAAGGCCGGCGGCGGCTTCCGTGACGTTCCTTTTCTCCCGCAACCTGGTACGGCACTTGTACTTGCGCCCTCGGACAAGAAGAAATGGCCCATACCAAACCCCCGCACACCGTCAGCTTTGCTAGGCTCTATCAATGTTTTCTTCTTTCTCCCATCTCTCTCTCTCTCCCCATGCAACCTTACCCTACCTATCAATCCACACACCCACATACCTAGCCACCTGACCGTACGCCGGCCCTACACAACGGGTTATCCGACGCTACCTACCTACCTAGGTAACTACGCTACGCTCCGCTCCGCTCATTTTCTGTCTAGCCCGATTGTGGAGGAGACAACAACGGCTTCCAACCTGTTTTCTCCCCCTCTATTTTCCTCAGGTTTCACGACCTACCCACGCACGACCTCCCTGCCTGAAGCCACCCATCCGGTGCAAGCCACGAACCACGCACACGGACCTTCACACGCACACAAGCAAGCAACCTACATACAGCATAGGCATCGCAGCAGCAATACCACCACCGCCACTACCACCACCACTACCACTACCACCAGTGCGTGGCAGCGCATCGCATCGCATCGCATACCATCGACCTACGCCGACCGACCAGTAATACAAGACGGGACAAGATGGCCGGCAAGAAGGGAGTAGACAACAGCAAGAAGGTCGCTGGCAACGCCCGCAAGGCCGAAGCAGCTGCCCAAAAGGCCGCAGCCGAGGACGCGAAGAAGGCCGCAGCCGATGATGCTGAATGGTCAAAAGGTGCCAAGGGCAACGCGAAGAAGTGAGTGCGAACGAGAATCAGAGGATCGGGGGAGGGGACGATAGCACCATCAATGTCCCACGATGCGTCGCACACAGACACGCATACACCGCCCCGTTGCCACCTTGATCCATCATCCATCACAAATCATGCGAGATCACCGTTGCCCCACGCAAAGAACCGAATCAGGGCTATGGCTGACCACACTTTTGATCGTTCAGGGAGGCGGAAGCCGCTAAAAAGGCAGAGGCAGCTCGGAAGAAGGCCGAGAAGGACGCCCTCCTGAAGGAGGAGGAGGCCAACACGCCAGGTCGGGCTGGTCCGAAAAACGCCAAGACGGCCGTTAAGAAGACACGCGGGCTGGACCTGTCGCAGCTCGACGATGATCGCAGCGGCGGCTCGCTCGGAGCGCTTAACGCCACAGGTATCGACAACGCGCTCGATGCCCTCTCCCTGACGGCCTCCGACGCCGCCAAGGTCGACAGACATCCCGAGCGACGATTCAAGGCGGCGTACGCGGCATTTGAGGAGCGGCGTCTCGGGGAGATGGACAACGACGGCACCGGCCAGGGCCTGCGTCTGCAACAGAGGAAGGACAAGATCAGGAAGGAGTTTGAGAAGAGCCCGGAGAACCCTTTCAACCAGGTGACCGCAAGGTTCGACACCACCAAGGAGGAGCTGGCCGAGATCAAACAGAAGGAGAAGAGCAAGATCGAGGCCAGACTTGGGAGATAGAGCTGAGCGGGCGTGTCCTTCGGCACTGTCCCACCTGCTGCTTCACGATGCTCGGTGACACGCCTTGCCAGGATTGCATGTATACGTGGCGTGCCACAAGGACTGCAGGACTGTATAGCAGCAAGCATCAGTCACTTGCCTGAGCCACATCACATTTTCGATGCCGAATAGATCATGAGAGCGGAAGCTACCCCTCCTTTCCCGACGTTTGGTGTATCGCCGGATCCTCTGCCACGCATCACTCTGTTGTGCACTGCATGAAAATGCGCTCTCGATAGCCGACCCTCCATGGAGCCATGCATGTATTCTGCTGATCCGACATTCCTCTCTCCCTTCCCTCCTCCTCGTTGCCTCCTTGTTGTCTCCTTGTTCTCTCCCGCCCGAACCGCCAGCTAGGAGGGTACAACGATCGATGCCTAGGTACGACCGAGATGACGACAATTTTTGGCGGGGTAGATGGATTGTGTGACGTATCGACAAGGTGGGGTTTGACCGGGCGCCCAGGGAGTGATCAGACAAGCTGACATTGTCCCCCCCATGTTAACCCGAGAGTACCGTGCACTTGTGGTCTGTGTAGAGTCCAGTAGACAGTGGACCGTTACGATATGGTCTCAGCCAATAGATAAAAGGGGATTATTATTTTTCTATCTACTAGTAAGGCAACACACCGCTACTTAATAGTAGTAATGTAGTAAAGAATAAAATTTTTAGTATAAAATCACTAGAAACGTTTTAGAAACGTTTCTAGACGTATTTAAAATATATCTAAAAAGGTTACCTATAATTTAAAAACATTAGAAACATTCTAGGAATATTTTAGAAATATTCCTATAGGCGTTATAGTTATAATAGTATACTTACTAAAGCTAAATATAATAGACCTTATATATATTAAAGATAATAAACTGTTTCTAACACTATAAATTCTTAAGGATAAGTTTAATAGTTTATAAAAGAATAAAGATATTATTTATAATAACCTTACGTTTTCTATATATCTAAGTTTAAAGTAAGATATAAACCCTATCTAGTAAACACTAATTCGTTAGGTAAGATATCTTTTTTTAACTAGAAGTATATAGAAAGAACTAAGAAAAATCGCTAGATAACAGAACTATAAGATATTAAGCTAATTCTTATCTTAGATATAAGCCTTATTAATAGAAGATCTTATCCTAATAGAAATACTTTTACTATTAGACGTATTTACTTTCCTATAGTAATCTTAGAAATACTAGACATATTAGAGAACAGGATTACATTTATTATCCTAATAGAATCACTATTACTAGAAGAGATAAAGGCTCTATAGGATATTATATAACATATTAGTCTTTAAGTTAATAACTTACTAATCCTATTATAGATTTAGTACTATATAGAACGGAAGGCAATTACCTATCTAACTATATCTATAGCTCTTAGAGATACACCTATTACATATTACTCCTATACCTATACTAGTAGTAAAGTATACCTATATACTCCTATCTAAGACTTCTATTACTTTAGCCTTACATTAAAGTTAGCTATAAAGATAAATGCCTTACAAACTAGGGTAAAAGAGTTTATTATTAAGAAAAGAGTTCTAGCGTAAGTAGAAACGTCTTAGGAACGTTTCTAGATAAGTTTAAGTAAAAGCTAAGGAATAAGCAGTATAATATATATAATACACATAAGATTTCAGAAAGGTCTTATATATAAAGCTTAGGTTAAAAGCTATAAGCCTAAGCTAAAAGAATTAAACTATAGCGTAAGAGTCATCCCTATAGCTAAGGAATAAGCTAACCTAAGTTAGTATATTATTAGCATCTAATAATAGTTTATTTACTATATAAACTTATGTATATAAGAAGACTATATAGATTATTTCTGGTTTTTAATCCCTTCTAAATAGGTATACCTTATAGATTATATCTATATAAGACTTAAAGGCACTAATAATAAGCTTATAGAGGAGGGGGAATAGAAGTGTTTCTTCTTTATAAGCAATAGGTAAAGAAGGCTAAGATATAGTATAATATATCTTATTCTAATTTTTAGAGAATTAACTAATAATATATAATAGATAAGGTACACTATAGAGAACCACTATAGCTCTAAAGTGTAAAGTGTAAGGTTAAGATAAAGTTTTTTATCTTAAAAGACCTCTAAATAACACTATATATTCTATTTACCTCTTATAGTTAACACTTACACCCTCCCCTACTAGTAACCAAAACACTACTATCTATTATAAATAGACTTATTAGGGTAATCTAGCGTATTAATTAACTAAAAACAAGCCTAAGTATAAACTAAAAAAAAACATAGGATAACCTTATTAATATTTTTCTAGATATATTCCTCTACTCTAAAGAACTTAAAGAGTTTATTAGTAAATATAAGGGAAGGTTAATTATAGATATATACTAAAGCCTTATAAACACTAATTACCTATATTATATTATTTAAAAATAGTAAATTCTCTTATTTCCCTAAGGAATATAGGTAATTACCTTTACACTATAGCAAACTAAAAAACAAAACATACAGACTTATATAAGAGGACCTTAATAATTTACTCTTAATTAATTACTAATATAAATCTATTAAAAGTATATATAGTAGTTATATTAATTATATAGTAACTATATAGTTATCTACTTCTTTAAAGAATAAGTAAAATAATAGATATTTTCTAATATAAAAACGTTTATAGTTAATATAAACTATAAATATGTAATTAGTGTAACCTATTACGAAATTATCTAGGCGTAGTATAGCTAAAAGTTAGAGAAAGGTAAAGAAATAAAGGTAATTTAGATAAAAAACGTTTCTAATACCTTCTAGTGCTCCTACTTACTTAATACTTTATAAATTTAAAAACAGCAGATATATATCATTATATATTTTATATAGTTTTTAAAATTATAAAGGAAAAGTATATAATTAACGTTAAGTAGAAGTACGTTTACAGTAGGGGACTTCTTAAGGTAACACTTAACTAAGGCCTTAGTGTAATATAGGGCTTTAGACGATACCTATAGGAAAAGTTCTGCCTAAAGGAGACCTAGGAAATATAAGTCTAAAATACTATATAACTTTACTACGTTTATTTTTAACGTAGTATTAAAACCCTCTTAGGTAAAAACCATTTAAGAGGAGAAGATTCTACCTATAATCTTCTAATATTACTACTACGCTACTAAATAGAAACACATTATAACAACCTTTATAACGTAATTACATATAAGACATTTTAGAAACGTTTCTAGTATGTTTTCTAGTGCTTACTCTATATATAGGGAAATAGTAGTAATATAGTAACTAGGTAAAACATAAAAAGAGTTTTATTATTATAATAGGGTTTTATTAAGTAATCTTAGTAATTCCTACTAAAGACTAGAAGCGTATACCTAACTATATAAATATTATTAAAATCCTTTACGTAATTTTATATCTTTAGAGTAGACGTTTTCTCTCTATAGTCTAAGTAGTAGAGGAGTAAGTACTATAGTAGTGCTTTAAATTAGTAGTTTTAACCTCTATAGATACCATAATATAGACTGGAATTTATTGTTACGTAATTTTATAATACGTAAGCTTTAGATCCTAATAACATACTAAGACACTAGAATTTCAAGGTAGGTTAATATAATAATATAATAATAAAGTACGCTCTATCTAATATCCTTTTATTCTTAACTAATAAAAATTCTAGAGTAGAAGTAAGCTGCTTAGTAGAAGGCGTATTAACATAATTAAACAGAACGCTCTTCTAGTTAGGCCTACGCTTATAAGTCTTTAATTAGTAGTCTACCTAATAGCCCTCTAAGTAATATTAAGAACTTTAGTTTCTTTAATACTAAAGACGATAATATATATAGTAAAGCTAATTCTATATTATCTTTAGGTGTTCTATAAGAGTAATTAAGAGGGAGAGGCAAACTAAGCCTTCTAAATTTATAAGGGAGTACTAGATATAGCTCTCCCTATCCTTAGTTAAGTCTCTAATAACAGGTAGCAGAAACCTAAGCGTAAATTAACTAAAGTGTATTACATTTTAAGGAGTAGCAGCTTCTAAATAAGGAGTAACAGCTTTATAATAAGGAACGTTAAAGAGAAATAAAAAGAAAGAAGTAAAAGGATAAAATTATACTAAAAAGAGAGGAAATATAGCTATAGAGAGAAAAGCTACAGCTTAAGAGGGAAAAAATAGAGATTAAGAAAATAAGAGAAAGGTAGTAGAAGATAGTTTTTATTTATAGTATAGCCTAATAGGCTGTGTTTATTTAACGCCTATAAGGTAGACTTTATAGGTTTTAAAAGAATTCTTTTATTTCTTAGTATTAGATTATAAATTTAAACTTAGGTATATAAGGGATAAACCTAAGATTCTATTACTATTATTAAGATTAGGATAGTAATAAGACTACTAAACAGTATATATTAGATTATGTCTGTTAGGGGGAAGACAGCCTAAAGTTTTAGCGTTAGCTACTAATTAATAGTAGTGTATATCTTACTTACTTTAGCTAACTTTATTCTATAACTTATAGGTATTATAACGTTTATTTAGCTATAGACTATAGGTAGTTCTTATCTACTAGAAATCCGGCTAAGGTATGTTAGAGATCTGTTTAAGAGATATTTTAGAAACATTTCTACTTACGTCTCTATTTATAAGGCATAGTATATTAAGAAGATAGTTATTAGCCTTAATAGCCTTTACCTTTTAAGGGGTTTCTAACGTAACATTGTTTCCTATTATAAGCTTATATATATATCTATAGAAATCTATATATATAAGACTTTACCCTCTATTAGTTAATAGAAAACTTACTAGTAGTATGTTAATTATTATAACTCTTTAAACTACTAGTATAAGAGGAAGTAATATTATAACTATAAGTTATTTTAATATACTTCTTAAGAGCACCTAGTAAAGACTACTTACGCCTCTATATAATATTAGCTTTTATCTTTTTCTATTAATATATAGCTTACTATAAAATATAGTATTTATCTATTATTATCTAAGAAGTAATAGAAGAGCTTACTAGCTGTAATAATAATACGTCCTTACTACTTCTATTAGAGTGTCCTTATCTAAAAGAGAAAACTATACCTAATTATACTTAAATAGTAGGAGATAGGGCTGGCGTAAGCCACTAGTATCTCTACTAATATACTAGCAAAAGGCTAGTGTCTTATAGTATTCTAATAGCATAAGGAAGGTGTTTAAGGTGTAAACTACTATTATATAGGGGAGATATTATACTTATATCTTTAGATATTTACTATATATAGTATATTAAAGCACTAAAGAATAAAGCTAGACTAGTATTTAATTAGAAGTTATATAACGTTCTTTTTACTTAATACGTAACTAGGAATATAGGGAGCATTATAGAGGAACAGGTAGTTATAAAGGGGGAGTTATATAACACTAAGATAAAAAGAAATCTAGAAATGTTTCTTAATTAATTAAGTAACATTCTGAAAACGTTGCGTCTTCTTTAGCTTGTTTTTCTGTAACTATTTTGGAATCGTTTTTAAAATGTTTCTTATCTTACTATTATTATTCCCCTCTAAATTCCTAAAAACCTTAGACACTAGATGCGTATCTAGGTAAGAAACATTCTTAAAATGTTTCTAGATCCTTTGTCTATTATAGCTTAGGGGTATAGGCGTAGGCGTAGGTAACCTTACAGGCGTAGCGCAGCTTAGTTAGGGTCTTAGGTATCTCTATTTATTATTAGCAAAGGAAATGTTTCTAGAACATTTCTAAAACATACCTAAGATATCCTCGTTATTACTAACATTAGGGTAGCAGTAGGTACACTAGATAAGGTAGGAATCATTATACTTAGTAGTAGGTAGGCATTCTATATGTATAGAAATAAATTAGTAATATTCTAGAAACGTTTCTAAGAGTAAACATACTATATCTAACCTTATTCTAGGAGGCATAGGGAGTATACTAGCTGTTAGAAGCTAACTTAAGGTTCTCCTTTATTTTAATAAAGTTAATCTAGAAAGAGTTAGAATAAGAAACGTTTTAGAAACGTTCTAAAGTTAACTTATATTATTATTAGAGTTAGTAGGGAGCTTAATTAGAGTAAGGTCCTTAATGATAGCCTTGGCTTTACGGGGGGTCTTAAGGTTGGTGTTAATACCGTGCGCAAGCTTGTATATATTGTAGTAGTACTCTTTATAGAAAAACAAATAATTAGTTTAGAAACGTTTCTAGATAGTTTTAAAGCTAACTTACTAATAGTATACTAGTTGTTATAGGCCTTTAGGCTACTAGCTGCAGACAAAGCAGCCTTAAGCTTATAGGCGTCTCTAAGATACTTCTTTATAGCCCTAAGAGAGGACTATTTATACTTCTAGGAAAGATTAGAATTAAATAAGAAACGTTTCTAAGACAAACTTATATTAGTATACAGTTTCTCTTTAGTAGAAACTTTACTATTAGAACCCTCCTTCTTATATATATTAATAATAGCGTAGCACTAGACCTTACCTATAGTAATTATAATATAACCTTACTATAATAGTTATTAGCTTTAGAAACGTTTCTAAAACGTTTCTATACTACTTACTTTATTAGTCTTATAGGATAAAAGACTATTAGGGCGCTAGTTACAGTTAGCATACTATTTATACGTATTAGTAGTATAAAAAGTTAAAGGTATAGTATAAAAATAATTTAAAAACGTTTCTAGGTTGTTTTTATAATTATAATAGTAGTAACGTAGTTATAAAGTAAATTATTATATAAAGAAAAAAAAGGGGAGGATATTCTATCTAAGTTAAAGGTAGAAATAGACCTTAAGGACCTAGCAGCTAATTATAGACCCTAGGTACGTACTTTTAGTCTTATGCCTTTATTAATTTAGAAACGTTTCTACTATTTCTCCCCTATTAGGATATTAGGACTATCTATATTCTTTTACGCTTTAAGCCTAGATTAGTTAGGAAACGTTTCCCCCTACTCTCTACTAAAAATGCATTTATCTATTAGCTGAGACCATATCGTAACGGTCTACTGTCTGCTAGACTCTGCACAGACCACAAGTGCACGGTACTCTCAGGTTGACATGGGGGGGGCATTGTCAGCTTGTGTGTAGACTCGCGCCCAGGGACCAGTATTCGTCATTGATAAGATAAGCCATGGCTCTTATCGAGATAAGAAATAGAACCGGCAGAATCTTTGACCGCCCTTGTTGACCGCCTTGCCTCTCGCATGAATGATTCCCCTACGCATTCGTCTCAAATCACTTCATCTCATCGGGGCGCATTCCATCTCATTGATTGTTTCTTTGCGAATGCCTCACCAAAGTCCAACATGACGAGTCTTCGCATGGGCAGCATGCCTTCGTTGAGGCGGCAGCGCCTCCTTGCCGAATTGTGAGACCTCCTCCTCTACACCCTCCCACTTTAAAGTCGGAATAAACATGTAGTTGCTAACGCCGGGATGATAGCGCTGGCCTGAAGCAGGCGTGTCCGGAGGGTGTGTTTGTGAGCCTAACGCCCGGGGATCCAATGTTGTGGTCCGGCGTCATGTTTGTGAGGCACGGTATGGAATCCCGGAACTCCGCCGCGACGAGATAGGCGACAAATGTTCTGGGCATGGCGAGACTGAGACGCTTACAGGACCCTATGCCACGGCCATCCTCAGATTCCAGATTTCGTTCCCGGACACCTATCCCCGCCTACCGCCCCTTGTCACCTTTTCGACAGACATGTTCCACCCCCTGATAACACCATTGACGACATACATGTACACCACCGACATCCAGGACAATGGCACCGTCAGCGCCACCGACGCCGAGCGCCTGCCGCCTGGCGGGTTCAGCCTGCGACACGGGTTCCCGGCCTGGTTTGGGCGGGGAAGCCGGAGCAATGTTGAAAGCAGGCAGGCTAGCGGCCAGCAACAACCGCCTTCGACGCCCGCCAGAGGCGGCCCATCCAGCGCTACGACGACGCCGAACTCAAAGGCTACGCCCGAAGGCGGCCGGCCGGGGTATCTCGACACCTCGAGGCGGGAGGTCTCGACGTACGAGGTCCTGCGGTACATCCGGAGCACGTTCGACGACGAGAGTGTGCTAGAGTCGGTGCCGCTCGAGGCGGCGGGGAACCCCGGTGCGTGGCATGCGTGGAGGACACGACAGCGTCAAGCGGGCAAGACGTTTCCTGGGGATCCGAATCCTCAAGAGAAGCAGGAGAGTGAAGCAGAGACTGGCAATGCTGCCGAGGAAAAGGAAGAGAAGCCTCCTGCGCCTCCTGCGCCCGAGACGAAACCAGCAAGTGGCGGTTTCGCCATCGCGAGAAAGCCCGTCGGCGGCGCAGGTGCTGCTGCGGGTCCCAGAAAACCCGGAGAGTGGAACTGGGAAGGCGTGTGGGAGGATAGGGTGCAAAAGAACATTGCAGCCTCTCTATCAGAGCCGGTTCTGTACGGCTCGATGCTGGGTGGTAGCGATGACCTGGTGAGTGGCCTTCTGGTTGTCTTTCTTCTCGAGAGAGTGAAGCAATGCTAACTGCACTACAAGATAAACTTCCTTCCGATGGACGAAAGTGACGTGGAGTCTGCCAGGGGTAACCTGCTGCGGACATTGGGAAGCAGCGGCGCCGCAACCCCCGAAGACCTCAGCAGCAGTATGCAGAGCGTGCCTGCGGCTGAATGACGACCTTACCCTTCTTGATAGTGACTTCCTTTTACCCTTTTACAACCTCATGACATACATAGCCTTCCCTCCTTAGTATTTCTCTTCCGCTGTTGCTAGGCTTGCAGCCCATGCCTATGTAGACATTCTTCTTCTTTCCACGTAGTTATTACCAACAACCCTTCAATGCATAGTAGATCATCGTTCAACAAAGGAGCCTATTCCGGAGAACAGAAAGCAGCCCTTCGTGTTATCCTTTCTTCGCATTATGGGCCTGTCACCGCCCGTGTTTGTAGTCCTGCTTGTTCTCGCAACTGTTGTGCCTCCCTTGATCGCAGGGGCTCTTCTGGCTCGCTTCGTCTGCCGCAACTTCAGAGACGCAGCCGGCGCCGTCGAACCCAAGCCCCGACGACGTTGGTTCGGCCTCCGGCGCACCAGGTCCTTCGACAGCAACGCGGCCGACAGCCTCGCAACCCGCGCCCAGAGCTACGCGGACTCGTGGCAGGACCTGGAGAGCCTGCGCACGTACAGGGACACGCCGACACCGTCACTTCGGTACTGCGCCTGCGAGGAGGCCCCGCCGGTCAGGGCACCACTACCTGCGGCCATTCGGTTTCAGCCGCAGCTGCTCGAGACATGGCATCCTTCGAGGGCAAGCCGGCTGACGTGGAGCTTCTCGCCAACGAGGCGGGACCAGGGCCAGTCTCGGAGATCCCGCAGCCGCTTAGGGTTTTCAAAAGATTCGGGCGTGGTCCTAGAGGGCTCGTCGGAAGAGGGGCGGAGAGCCCGATGCGAACAAGCGCCGAGACGGACGAGGGCCTAGACAAGTTGGTGGAGACGCTTGATGAGCCCCTTGTGGTGATGAAAAGGAGAGGAAATCGAGAGCGTAAGCTGACGCCGGGGTCGACGGGTGTTGATGAGAAGTCAGGCTTCCCTGGCGATATACTGCGAGCAAACCGTAAGCTCTGATCTTGGCCTTGAGGGGAGATTTGCTGATTCAATCTAGGACTGCATGGTTCCGAGAGCATCAACGCATCCGCTACGCCTTGGCTGTCACACGATGGCTTTGGAGCTTCGTCTTATCTTTCACACTATAGTCCCTTGCCCTGCTTTGGTCCAGCTTTCGAAAGGAGCTCGGACAACGACTCGCTAATTCTCGTGCCTCGAATTTCTGTCACTCCAGAGGTCGAAGCCATCGATGACGGCACGACATCCATCTGGGCTGCCGTCAAGGTTCATGGGCAAGCTTGTCCACCACAGGACGGAACACCTGGCCCAGGAAGGTTTGCCGGAGGTCATCACTTATCAGCTAACAAAAACATGTGCCAGGATCTCGAAGGTAGGTTTAGATATAGCCTTCGTTTTCTATTGCACTGACGTCCGTCCGTCCAGATCCTTGGAAGTACGGATGTATACATAGTATGAGTATTCAGATCACACCGACAGGGAATAATTGCATTCTTGATGTTATTCAGGATACCCCGACACCAACGTAAGAACTCACCCAGGCAGAAATGACGCATTCTAACAGTCCTACAGAACTCTGGGCAACAACGAGGTGATACTGCTGCTTGTGCATGTTCGTTTAGATCAGCCTCGCCCTACGAAGCAAGCAGGTCACGTCCGACAACGATCAGACGAGCTGATTAAAGATCTGCAATATCAGCTGGGAGACTCTCGGTTGGATTATGTTCGGGTTGTTGTCAAATACAAACATTCTGCGTTCCCCCTTGTACCCCGGTCTGACGCCGTTGATGACGTTGTCGAGATGGGCACAAAGCTGGAGACTTCTGTCAAAGCCATCATCAAGCATCACAATTACCAATCGCCGTGGTCACCTTGTCCAGCGCCAATCCTCAATCCTGTTTTGAGCATCGTTTACGACTGTTGGGAGCCAGATAAAGCTCAAAATGCCATGCGCCGCATCACTACTCAGCCGACCATGCCGTATAGGCTGGCCAAGCCTAGATCCAGGATGGATTTGCCAGAGGAAAATAGGCAGGTGGTTACGCGAATGCCCCCAGCTGTTCCCAGAAGGGAAGCCAGCCTTGGAAGAGACGTGACAGTCCAACAAGCAGAACAGCTGCACGACGAGTGGTTCCAACCTCGAAGATTCTCGGGAGCGGGCTTGAGGAAGATCCGTGCGGCACAGGGGGGGCGGGTGCCATCAACTGCAACGTGCCCCGATGAACCGGTGGCCAATGCCAGGGTCGGAGCCGGGTCCGGGCTTCCGAACCAAATCGGTATGCTGAGAAGTCCCCGATCAATGGGCCCGGGGCTCCGGAGGAGTTTGGGGGCGGATAGTGGTGGTCATGTAGTGGACAGAAGGTCTATGGCTGGAGGTTCACTCCGTGAGCAGGGACAGAGGCCCTCCAACCGCTGGAGCTGGACAGGTTGGTTTTCATGAGCTGGCGGTTTGGAGTTTGGGTTTACTCGGCTGGGATGTGGTGATTTATGTTATCGCAGCTTGCCCTCTAGCCTGTAGTCGTGGGAGAGCAAGCTTTTAGTTCAGGAACAATTAATTCGTGGCATGATGCTATTTCAACTTTTCTCTTTTCTTCATAAGCTTCTGCTCTCTTCTATAAGCGTGTCTGAGTTTGTTTGTGTGATTTCTTGTTTGATTGATTTCTTTTGCCGCTCCGAGACCCAATTTTACTGCAGCTCATCCCTCCAGGGGATGGAAGTCTGCGCGCCCTTGCGTTCGACCGTCTTGGCTGCGGCGCGGTTGGCGTTCTTGATGGCCGAGGAGATGTCAAAGGTCTCACCCTTGGCCTGGGCGTTGACGGCGGCAACGCAGTAGGAGCCGACAAAGGTGTCGCCGGCGGCGGTGGTGTCGACGACCTTGACCTTCTGTGCCGGGATGAGGTCGGCGGCGCCGTCCTGGTTGATGTAGTAGACGCCGCGGCCGCCGAGGGTGATGATGACATTACGGACTTTCTTGGCCATGAACCACTCGCCGACGCGCTTGAGGCCTTCGGGTGTGTCGAGCTCCGACTCTTGGCAGCCGGAGAGGATGGCAGCCTCGGTCTCGTTGACAACGAGGTGGGCGAGTCCGTCGTAGGCCTCGTCGGGGAGGCGCTGGGCAGGGGCCGGGTTAAGGAGGACCGGGACCGCGGCGGCCTTGGCGGAGCGCAGGGCGGCAAGGACGGTCTCGAGGGGCACCTCGAGCTGCATCACCAGCAGGTCGGGCTTGGGGGCGAGGGTCTCGGGGAGGGAGCCGAACTTGTCCGGGGTGACGGCGTGGTTGGCCTCGGGGGCGAGGATGATCCGGTTCTGACCGGTGGGCTCATCCACAACGATGATGGCCATGCCGGTCTTGAGGTCGCTGCCGACGGCGATGCGGTCGGTGCGGACGCCGTGCTCGCCGAGATTCTTCAGGAGGAGGTCGCCGTACGAGTCGCTGCCGACGGCGCCGATCATGGAGACGGACGCGGACTCATTGGCGGTGTCGGTGGGGGCATCGCGCGAGCGCGAGAGCTTCGCGCAGGCAACGGCCTGGTTCGCGCCCTTGCCTCCTGGGGAGATGACAACGGAGTTGGAAGTGAGGGTCTCACCCGGCAGGGGGTGGTGGGGGACGTAAGACGTCAGGTCGATGTTCAAGGAGCCGAGAACCGTGATCTGGGGGGTCTTGGAGGCGGCCATTTTGGAAGGAAATATGCGCGCGCACGTGGGCGGGCGGGGTTGTTTTGAGGTGTCGTGAGTCGTGGGTGGTAACAGATATGGCTTGTTCGTTTTAAGCTAATGAGCGAGATGCGAGAGATTGAACGAGAAATTATGTCGCCGGGATTCGTTACTCGGCTCGGTGGCTTCCGTGCGAAAGAATGCAGCTCGGATAATGAGTCGAAATAAACGGTATTGTAGATCAGGTGGTGAGGGGCACAGAGATTCGACGGGCCGTGTCGAAGTTTTCCAGGCGACGAATAGTGAGGCCCCGCCTTGTAGAGGTGGGATGATGATGTATTCGGCGGGGCACAACTGATGAGCTGCCAGGTTCGCGACTAAGAGGTGTAAATAGTGGAGGGGAAGGGCGGGGCCCAAGTGGGAACGCTCATGGAAGGTCACCGCCCTACGGGCTGAGAGGGATGGGATGGGGAAAGCCCTTGTATTCCTTGCATGCTCTCTGCATTCTTAGGCTGCTGGCGACGTTGTAGAATTTCCACCAAAAAACGCAGTGAAAAGCAGGGCAGGGGATGGATGTACATAGGTATGTAGTCTAGAGCAAGAGCAAGACAGAGAGAGGAAGGGAGGGAGAGGAAGAGAGAGAGAGAGAGAGAGGCACAGGAAGGGGAGAGAGGGGGCACACTGTCTCGCTAGTTTTCCTTGTTTGATCGTTAGTCGAGGTCGATCTAGCTGCCCAGACGAGATGGTGGGCATGGGTATATGGGTCTCTTGGGCGTATCTGGCGTATCTGGCCAAGGGACGATCGATCCGGGAGATCTTTTCAGTTGAGGCTCTCGTCACAACCAATCTCGCCCAACCTTGCTGGTCTGTCCTGCCTGTAAGCGCATCCGACCCCCTGCCGGAGGGTTGGGTACACAATCCCGATCGGGTGTTACAATGGAATGTCAGGGCCTTCTTCACCTTACCCTTCCTTGCGCGATATACACACCCTCCTCTCTTTTTGCTGCCCATCCATTCGTCGAAACGGGCATCTATTGATCTTCAACTGCCGGGGCGCGATTGAGGGCGTGGACCGCCTGCATCCTACATCCTCCTCCCCAATGAACTTGCCAAAATACCGGGTTCCTTGGAAGAGGAAAACCGAGACGTTCACTCTCCGGCGCGGGCGGCGGGAGACACGGGCCGTTTGTTTTGCATCTCTTCGACACGTGGAAACCAATGACATCGCACCAAGTTAGACTTTGAGGGTACATACGGCCTGCCGTTGGCTTTCGGTCCCCTGTTGTCTCTGTCGCCGCCACGCCATGCTGCATTGGTTGCGTCTTCCATGTCTGCCCCAAGGTAAGCCGGGGTCGCTTTGCTGTTGGCGCATTGGCATTGGCATCGGTGTGTGTGTGTGTGTGTGTGTGTGTGTGCGCGCGCACGCGCGTGCGTGGGAATGCTCGAGTGTAAAGTGGCGGGGCAAGTTGGGATGAATGACTTGAAAAGTTCAGAACAGGTGGAAATACGTACAGCAACGACGCCGAACAACAAGAAGGGAAGGAAAGGAAAGGAAAGGAAAGCGGACCTCCTAGGTAGAAGGTACCTTGGGGACGGAAGCAGCAGCCCCCTTCCAGCAAACGGTACCTGCCTACCTAGTACCTACCTACCTGACTTTACCTACCTGCCTGCGTACCCATCTTCCTGTCCCTATCGCCAATCTTGTCTTGTCTGACTTGCCTCACGTTAACGTACTACGGCGTCATTGCACCGTTGGACCAACTCGGGAAGGCCCGTATTCTAGAGCCAGATGGATGCGTCTTTCCCGTCTTATTCGCCGCCCTACCAAAGGTGGCTTCTCGTTTACTAAGGAGGCCGACTTTCTGCCTCCCACGTCTCTTTAGCGCCAGGCCCTTCATCATCACGGCTGGCTGCTCTCTTACTTGCCCTCTGGAGTCGTATTTTGTTCATCAAGACTCTGCACTTTCTGAGTAGCATCTTCCTTTGCCCATTGTCCATATTGCTCTTGCCCGGATTCGCTTCATCATCCAAAGGCCGGCCCCGTTGCTGGTCGACGTCCTGCACTTGTAAACCACCTCCCCCCCCTAGTCGCCCGACTTCGCCATGACGGACTCCGACCGTAGCACCTCGGCCTGGATCACGACGCTCATCTGTCTTGCCATCGTCGTCTTTCTCATGCTCATCAGGCCGCGGTCTTCATGGGCACATCCGCCTCTGCCCCCTGGTCCACCAGGCGAGTTCCTTCTTGGCCATCTCCGTATCATACCCAAGGAGAGGACAGCCGAAGTGTACGCAAAATGGGCTAGGGAATACAGTGAGCCTCCGCCCCTTTTGTGACAAAGACCTTCAGTTGACTGGGACGTTCTTAGAGTCGGATGTCATTCACGTCAGGTCCCTTGGCCAGTCCATGATCGTGCTGAACAGCGTCAAGGTCGCCAAGGATCTCCTCGACCGTAGGGGGGCTAACTACTGCGACAGGCCCAGATTTGCCCTCTTCGAAGTGTACGTTGAACGCCTCCTTTCGTACCCTCCTTGCGCCTGAGCGTTTAGTGGACATGCTAACGTGCATCGCACCTCTGCAGCATGGGATGGGGCAAGACGCTGACCTTCCTCCCTTTCGGTCCCCGCTGGCAGATGCACCGAAAACTGCTGCAGACCACTTTCAGTAACACAAACGTACGGCAGTGGTACTCTCTACAGGTGACAGAGGCCCGCAAGTCTGTCTACAGCATAGTGCAGAACCCAGAGAAGTGGGAAATGTCCATGAAAAGGTGAGGGAATCCCGGATCCTCTAATCACCATTCGTCGTTTGGCTGAACATTCCAGGTTTGCCGTTGCCATTGTTCTCAAGGTGAGCTATGGTATCGATGTACAAGATGACAACGACCCGTACGTCAAGATAGCTGAGGACGCCATGTACGCGACTGGGAACGGCGGCATCCCCGCCAGCAGCATTGTTGACATCTTCCCCCCTGGTAAGTGGCGGACGCAAAACCGCTTCCGAGAACCGTACATGAACTAACTTCACCACAGCCCGTCATTTGCCCAACTGGTTGGTTCGAGACTGGTCGCTGGAATTTGCGCGCGAATGGGGATGGGCCATACGGAAGTTGCATGATGTTCCGTTCGCAGTTGCACAACACGAAGTGGTAACTTAATGCCCCTTGTTGTATTTGACGCCCGCAACGCTGACAAGCCAAGGCTCATGGCAGGGACAGCCCATCTTTCGCGCACACGCTGTTGGAAACGTACTCATCCAACACCAAGAGGGGGCTCACTAACGAATGGTCGCTTGACGATATCAAGGGGGCTGCAGGCGCCATCTTCATCGCAGGGGCAGACACGGTAACTTGGTCCCGCGACTGTCGCGAGTAAGACATTGCTGACTCCGACCTCCAACAGACGTGGGCCACCATTGTTGTTTTTGTATTGAACATGGTGTTGAATCCCGAGGTCCAGGGAAAAGCCCAGGCATTGATCGATCAGGTTGTCGGGCACGACCGGCTGCCCGATTTGTCGGATCGACCATCCCTTCCGTACATCGACCACGTTGTCCAGGAGGTCTACAGGTAAGACTCCGGATGCGACTCAACGTCTATGGGGCATACTTCCTGACGAGGGCATGCAGATGGTCACCGTTGGCACCGCTGGGAATTCCCCACAAGGCCCTTGAGAACGATGTCTATAACGGCATGTTCATCCCGAAAGGGTAGGTCCACTCGTCCTCAGCCCTCTCGCCGGTCCCCCCCAAAAAAGAAAGCTAAATGCTTCTAGAAGGAAAACTGACGACTTTACCCAGGTCGATTGTCTTCTTCAATTCGCGCGCCATGACTCAAGACGAAAGGACATACCAGGACCCGAAGTCTTTTAACCCAGACAGGTACCGGCCACAATCATCCGGAGGTCCTGGTGAGCCCCTACCACTTGGGCAATTCGGTTTTGGGCGCCGAGTCTGCATCGGCCGGTTTCTGGCAGACAACAGTGTCTGGATAGCTGTCGCTACGATGCTTGCCACTCTCAACTTCAATAAGAAAGTCGGACCAGATGGTCAGGTTGTCGAGCCCAAGGTTGCGTTTACCAACGGTGGTACCTGGTGAGTTGGTGTGCTACCCAGTACTTGTTAAGATTTGTGGTCTTCTGACGTCAAAATGAAAGCCATCCGGAGCACTTTGACTGTTCGATAACGCCCCGTAGCAAAAAGGCCGAGGAGTTGCTGCGTCAATCCCTCTCTCTTCCTTGAAGGGAAACGGCAAAGCAAGGAGTTCTGGTCCTGACGAGTAGCATTACTAGACCCCAGGCTTCGAATTGATGAAACGGTGCACAGTTGACTTCGAGAAGGCCCCCGAACGTTAAGGATGCTGACGGGGAACGTCCCTTGCAATCTTGAGGATGACCGAGTAAGCTTACGGCCCCAAATAGTCAAAAGGTAAACCAACTACAGGGCATGGCCAAGCCACGAAGAGCCGTCGGAGTGAACGCCCGTTGACGGCAAAGTAGAGGCGAGATCGCACTTGAATAGACTAAGAAACCATTGTCCACGTCGACAGTGCTGAATTTAGCACTACACTTCTGAACATGGTGCTCTTAGTTGCCTGAGCCTCGCCCAGGCGTGTAGGCACTCGCTGTCGTCCTCTGTCGATCTTTTCGGGGTTGGAAAGACGAGCTGTCGCCTCAAGCCCACAGCTCCCCTAGATGAGCCATGACTTGGTCTCATTGGAGCCGTGCCCACTACGAGAGAGGAATATCGCTTAGCCCCTTAGCGACTTGGCCCCGATTTGACGAATCGAGGCCAGTACGCCACAAAGGCGCGAGGGCCTGTGTAATTTTCGCCTCGTTTAGCCATTTTCCAGGCCCGTGTCGAAATCCAACATGCGACTCGAAAGAGTCATGCACACGAAAACAATCGTGGGCACGTTATTCGTCCAGTGTCGAACCCGTTGCATCCGCCATGTCACCCTCCTCACATGTCGCCGGGTGTGAAAGTCGTGACGACAGATAAGGCATAGGAGGTAACGGTGAGACGCATGAGCTACCATGCTCCCTCCCCACAAACATGGTTTCTCCTTTTCGTTTCTTCGCCGGCTGGTGTATCCGTACAGTCGAGGAAACGTGACGGACAGCAACGGACCCTGCGTGGCAGCACACCCTAAAGGTCAAACAGTCCAAACCTACAGGATTGCACTGCATATGAGGCCGTCACCACGCTGGCAACCGCAACGCCATGTTGGTGGTGGTCGTCGTCGCCGAACGCACCTATGTGCAGAGCCTACGACTCGCGACGGGAGCCTCGGGAGGAGAGAAGAGGAGAGAGAGAAGGAGGGAGGGAGAGGAAGGTTACTGTGTATGGAAGAACCTGGATCGCCACGCGCGATGCAACAACGAAGCTCTGGCCATGCGCCGAACACGCCGTCTAGAAGAATTCCTTGGAGGTCATGGGCCACGAGGCGGGCTGGGATCAAGCCTCACAACCCGACCCCGCCCTCGGAGAAGGCTGATAGGGACTCTAGGGGCAAAACGTTGTTGACAAGCCCCCTTTCTACCGTTGAGGAAGGTTGGATACTCTGTTTTTGTCTTTATTAATCTATTTCCTGAATCGTGAACGGTGGGCGGCCGAGGATGATGACATGGAAGGCGCCCGTGAATCGAAGAGGTAATCGAAACGGTTGCGACCTCTTCCGTTGGACGAGCTAGCTAGCTCGACAAGGCCATCGACAATCAAGGTCACTTTGGTGGTGCATAATGACATGACCCGACCTGACCCTTCACCGCAGCCGGGGGGGGGGGGATCACTCCACACACGGCTCATCGGCTTGGCTCTTAGACCACCGACGACGGCCGCCTGAGGGAGAGAATTGGTCCCTGGTTGGTGATCTGGAAGGGAGTGTTGGGACGCCGGTCCTCCGGCGGACTTCTACATACCTTTTATTATTGTTTCTTTCATGAGCTCGAGGGCATCCCTTGGGGGCCAGGTGCGGCCAGCAAGCTGCCTCTCTGTATGCGTCGCTGCAGCAATAACCCAAACTTTGACAGCTCAGGACCCTGTCAACTTGGGCGAGACATGACGCAGGTCCCGGATTGCGCCGCCGCCGGGTCACATGCAGCGAAAGCGAAGTGAAGCATATCCGTAGGTACGAATACCAAGGTACGGCGTAGAAGGTGAGACGAGGGCGGAACGGGATGTACCACGTCGCAGCCGCCATGAGGGGCGGGCCCTCCAAGTCCCATCCGGAAGGGGGGCGCTTCGGACGGGAGAAGGATTCCAGAAGACTGCCAAGTTTCGGTTTAAGGGAAGGAGGGCAACGACGAAGGGTCGCTAGTGCAGCAACGCAACGCAACGCAACGGTCGTGTCGGAAGCTGAAGTAGCACTAATAACCATGGGACCGATCGCCAGACGGAAAGTCTCCTTCATTAGGGGGCGGCCTAGGTAGGGGAGAGCTTCCCTAGGGATTCCATTTGCCAAAGAAAAAGAGGGGGGAAAGACGGCGGAAAGGCAGCCGGAAGACACCGAAGGGTCAAGAAGAAAGAGAGAGAGAGAGAGAGGGAGAGAGAAGAGGTGCTGCCAGGGTAGGGAGGGGCGAGACTCATTCCTTCAACGCACCAAAATAAAACCAAAAACCTAAATGCAGAGCTCGGTCCCCTCCGTCAGGTTTCTCTGGAGGGGGGGAGGGGGGGATTTCATTTTGGCTTTCGGACATCTCGGTGCTCTCATTGCCGCTCACTTTCTTTCTCCTACCCCTCGCGCGTATCGAGCGCTTGCCCCGCCCGCCCGTCCGCCCCCCTACTTGGGGATGCGTGAGGTATAAGAAGGGGAAGAGGCCAAAAAAGGAGGGGCAAAAGAAGATAAAGAAACACCCGCGGGAGATAGACTGTGCATGTAGGCAACGTGACCAGATGAAAACAACAAAACGCTCGTGCGCTTGTTGAAGTAATATCAACGGTTGTCTGGGCTGGGCAAGCAGGTAGTCAAGGGGAGCTGCCGTTTTGCCTTTTTCTCTTACCTCTCAGCCCTCGTTCCGTTCGCTTCCTTTCCCCCCATCTCCGCCCCCCATCCATGCCCTCCCACCGTTCCCCCCAGATGCTTTCACACCCCTTGTCCCGGTAGGTAGAGCATTCAGGCTTTCCCGCAGGCTTAGCTTTTGGAACGGAAAGGTCTGTTGGAATTGTGGCTGCTGCTGGCTCTTGATGCTGTTGGCTGCTGCGGTTGGGCTCGACATATCAAGGAACGACCTTTGGCCGTTCATGGGCATGACAATGACTCAAGCCGTTTCGGAAGGTGCAAGCTTGCATACGGCGATTCGTAACTTCCAACGTTAATCATCGTCGCCAATTCGAATCATCAACGCCTGTCGTTGCCTCGATATTGCATAGACTGTGCCAGAACCGGCGAGAATGGACAACGCGAGCGAGCCTAGGCCCTCTGATCATCCAGGCCGCCTCAATTGCACTCTTTCGCGACTGCTTAGGGTCCCTTCCCCTCCTCAAGGTGTGATATTCGTCCAAATTCTCTGCCTCACTCGTGCTTGTCGACCGATCCCCATCCCATACTTTGGGAATCCGCCAACACTGTTCGGGCCGATATTACCCAATACCGTCGCGCTTTGCAACCGCGCATGAGACAACACCTCGATCGCTCCGGCGTTCTTTGCCGCGCCGCCCCCCTCCCAGCGAGCCAGGCAGTCTTTTGAACAGCATCGAAATTGTCATTCCTGCGACAGGGATTTTTCGGTTTGTGTGCTGAAAGATCCAGAAGACCCATCGACGGAAGCGAGCTGCCCACTCCAGACCAAGCTCGGATTCTTGGGGACGCCTCGTCTTGGCCAACTGACGTACAACGGCCCATTCTCGCAGACATTATCGCGCCTGCTCCCCTAAGTTCGCCTACTCCTCCGAGACTCAGGTTGGCGCACTCCCGTGGATGATTGAGGTGGGAAGAGAGCAAGTATTGAAGAAAGGGCCGCTCTTGGCCCAGACCTTGCATCCGGATCGCAAAAAAAAAAAAGGGGGGGGGCGAGCTTACAGCAAAGGTAACAGCCGCCTGACCATCCTGCTAATCCCGCACCAGTAACCTACTGCCATGTTTCCTCGGACCTCGATCACCAAGAGGCAAGCGGCCGAGACGTACGACATGGAGAGTCAATCTACAGCCTCCAAGAGCCATGGCGGCATTATTCAGATGGTGGCGGTCGAGGATGCCGAGATAGACCACGAGGAGAGCAACCGAAACCCAAAGTGGTATCAACGCCTGCTTGATGCCGGCGTCGAGGAGAATGGTGTCCTCCCAGTGCCTCTCGAGAAGCGGACCAACACCAACTACAGCAACCTCTTCACCGTATTCTTCACCAGCCTGCTTTGCTTGCTGCCGTAAGTGTGGATTGCAATCCCCGTCGAGACCGAGCCATCGGCCGCTAACGTGTATCCACAGGATTCCAACAGGCGCGCTAGCCACTGCACAGTTCGGGTTGAGTTTGAGGGATGCTTCGCTGGTGATACTCTTCTTTTCGATGCTGACAATTGTGGCTCCCGCATTCATGGGCATTGCCGGCTCTTACACCGGACTGAGGCAGCTCGTTCAGGCCAGGTATTCTTATGGGTAAGTTGGTGTGCCGCTGTTGGGGGAAACTTTGAAATTCCGCTGAACATCTGGCGGTGCAGATATTACCTCGTTTTCATCCCTCTTCTCCTCAACGCCGCTACCGTAACCGGCTTCTCTCTCTCCTCCTCGATTATCGGGGGCCAGACCCTCGCAGCCGTCCACCCCGGCCATATCGATGTGAAAGTCGGCATCGTGGTTGTGTGCCTCGTCAGCTTTGCTGCTTCTTTCGTCGGGTACCGTGCGCTTCACGTGTGGGAGAGGTGGCAATGGCTCCCCAATCTTGTCGCAATAGTGATCGCGGTAGGTTGCGGTGGACGACACTTGTGGAAACAGGCCGAGGTGCCCCCTCCAACAGCAGCTCAGATCCTCAACTATGGAAGTATCATGGCAGGGTACTTCATTACTTTTGGCGGGACAGTATCGGACTTCACCGCGTACCACGACCCCAGAAAGACCACCAAGTAAGTTGCAACTGTTCCTCGGATGGTTAGCTGCTGATTGCTGCGTAGGCTCAGAATATTTTCGTACATCTACCTTGGGATTCTGACCCCGTCCGTCCCACTTCTCGTTCTGGGCGCAGCAATTGGGGGCGCACTCAACAACGTTCCCGAGTGGAAGTCAGGATGGGACATATATGGCATTGGGGGTGTCATGGCCGCCATGTTGGCCCCCGCCGGCGGCTTCGGAAAGGTTGTGCTCGTGGTCCTCGCGTTGAGTGTGATCGGCAACATTGCAACCTCCATATACTCGGTCGCTCTATGCATGCAGCTGATGCTGCCGGTATTTACAAAGGTTCCTCGAATCGTTTTCGTCGTCGTCGCCCTAGGCATCATGATTCCGATGGCTATCCGTGCGGCGGAGGCATGGGCCGATTCACTTCAGAACTTTTTGGGCTTGATCGGGTATTGGGCCGGTTGTTTTGATGCAGTCATCATCGAAGAGTTGGTCCTGTTCCGCCGGATGGACTACGGCTCATACAACCATGCCGCCTGGAATGTCGCCCCCATGTTGCCTTCTGGCTTCGCCGCCATCGGAGCATGTGTTTTGAGCTTCGGGCTCACTATACCAGGGATGGACCAGGAGTGGTTCACAGGGCCGATTGCAAGGACGACGGGAGATATTGGCTTCGAATCGGCGTTTGTGCTGGCAGCGATTTGCTATGCTCCGCTTAGGTGGCTGGAGATCAGGAAGCGGGGGGCACGTCTGAACGTATCGGACGTTCATTCGAATCACGAAGCGTAAGCTGGGGCCAAGGATATACTCAGGTAAGAGAGGTACGATAGACCGTATTTCTCGTTATGCGCTTCAGTGGAGAGGCAGGTGCATATTGATAATTGCAGGGCCCTGAGAGAACAGGGCTGTCTCTACAGTTGATCAACATGATACCGTTTCTCGGGCGTCAGGTAGGAAGGTTGCGCCAACGACCTGCTTGGCCAACTATTGAGGTGATCGCCCAGCTAGGTTCACCAGGTAGGTTTCTGACCTGTGATTATCGTCCATGACTTGGGGGTAGCTCGCCGCGACGCTGCATGGCCAATTCAGGTCAGCCAGGAACTCATGACGCGTTCATCATCTGGCGCGGCAGGGACAGACTCTCACCTAGTCCTCACGGCTGAGTTTTCCGCAAAGGACAATGTCCTCCCCAAATTGATGCCACGCTGCATTTGCCAATCGGGCAGCAGGAACCGGTGTACCGTCGGAAGTATGGACTCGTTCAGGGGAAACGACAACGCCACCGCGTCCAAGCCAAGTGGGTGCAACGGTCACAATGACCATGTCGATGAACTGCTGGGAGTCAGGGTTCAGGAGCGAATTGATAACCTGGCCCCCTCCTTCGATCATGACGCTACGTAGGCCTTCGTCATAGAGAACAGAGAGAATGGACTGCCAATCGAAACGCGGTTGAGTCTCCCGGGCGTCAAGAACAATGTATTTTCCGCCGTGGGCCTCCAAAATGGACTTTTTCTCAAGATGGACAGCCGCCGTCGCCCCAATGAGAACAAAAGGCGCGAGTCCTTTGCCTGCTCGGGCGACCTCGAAGACTTTACTGTGCTCGGCGAAGTCCCAGCGGCCGCGGGGATCCAACACGATGGGCCGAGGTTGAGCATCGAGACCCGCACCTGCGATGCGGCAGTTCAGACCTGGGTCGTCGGCGAGAACAGTTCCAACTCCAACGAGGATAGCGTCGTGCTGACGACGCAGATGGTGTGTCATAGCCTTGGATTCGGGGCCCGACAGGCGCGTACGTACCCCAGGAGCAAGGGAAAGTGAAGAGTCCAGCGATGTTGCGAAGGTTAGAGTAACGAAAGGACGGCTCTGGTTCTTGGCTAACTGGATGGCAGATTCTGATGGCAGATGCGAAGCCAACCAGGCGGCATCCTCGTCGAGAAACTGGAGCGTTTCCGCCATGGTCGTCTTTGAGATTGTCCTTTTTCGTAGCCTGGAGAGGGTTGAGTGGTGGTTACCAACGCAAGGGGTTGTGTTTAACAGGTTTGTGCAATTTGCAGCTCCCTGTGTAGCGTAAGAGGAGCTTCTGGGGCTATTCCAGGACTGGCCAAGTGCCCCCCAGCTCGTCTAAAAGGCTAGACTGGTGTGCCTGTCTGGATTGCCGACGGGGACCACGTTAGCCTGCCTAACAAGAGGCAGTTTGGCAAACCAGTACCGCTTGAAGTTGCTTCTCCGGCCAAGCACGAGATGCCCTGCGACAGCGAGTTTTTCCCGCCGACTGATCGATCGGGTGGTAACCCAGAAGGGGGTTGCCAACTGCAGACTGGCAGAGTTGGTGGCCGGGATGAGATTGAGTAGGGTTCCGAAACCCGGCACTTTACAGAAAGCTCAAGTGACGAAACCTATTACCCAACAAAGAACCTACTGCGAGGCTTCGGACGATTCAAGGTTACGTATGCCTGCCGGAAGAAGCTCTGAGCAGCTTGGATGACAGGGCAGAAGTCGAAACCAGTGCCCAGGAGCGACCGAAAGTATGAGCGGAGGCTACAGCAGTGAACACCAACCAGCCCCGATAAGATGATGCCCGAGGAGATGGCGTTGAATTGTATCCGGAAGAGCGGTATGAGTGAGTACGGTGGGAACTGGGTCGCGACGGTTGTCGCGATATGCGTACGAATACACTGGCACCTAGTACAGATACTCGTGTCTGTACACTATGTGTAGCAAGGGCGCTGGGCTCACCAAACAGGGTTTGAACACTTTGTTATCCCAAGGCTTTGACGGAAGGATGTACAGGATGTGGGTGCCCCGGTGATCTGATTCGAAGATGTTATCCCCTCAAACTTGGAACAGCGGAGGTTTGTTCGCGTTGGTGCCCCTTACGACAAGGTCGAATCTAGCCGAAACGCGGTATAATGTCGAAAGAGACGAGGGAGACGAGAGGGGCAGTGGACTGTTCCCGGAGTAGAACTGGGAAGGACGAAAACTTGGCCCAGTGTTGTTGGCTTCCCACCCCCCCTTGCTTTCACCCGCAAATACCGGGGTATATGAACAGAGATTTGAGGCGTTGACTCGGACAGCTAGCGATTTCGGCGTCAAGCGCTGTTCGTGGGTGAGTGTATCTGCGTGGTTGTGCTTATGTGCGAACGAAGATCGTATGTAAGACAGAGGGGGGGAATGAAGGAGGGAAAAGATGGACGATGCACAACCAGTGTGGGTGTGTTTGAGCTGATTGCCAGTGGTGCATGTTGGTCGGGAAGCGGGAGTGTGGCTGCTGCAGATGCAAGTGCAGATCAAAATTGGAAGTCGCTCCTCGCCTAATTCTCCGTCTTACTCAACTCACTTATTCACTCACTCACCCACTCACCCACTCACTTACTCGCTCGCTCGCTCGCTCGCTCACTGCAGCTTCGTCAGATTGCCCTCCTCTTCCTTCACACTGCAGCCACTTAACGCCGGACATACCGTGAGTGGGAGAACAGCCAGCCGACCGCCCCACAACAACGGGAATTGAATGGAGTTACCAGCCTAGCTGAACAGCCGACACGACACGACACGAGACGTGACTTTGGACAGGCCGTTGTCGGCTATTCGAGTCGGAAGTATCGTGGAGACTTTGTCCCGGGTGCTGTCAACCCCGTTAGTGGCAGATTGTCTTCGTGGATATGAGCACCAGAGTGATGTGTCCCGGGTACGGAGTTGCCAACCCTATGTTTTTCCCCCTGTTTTCTTCTTCTTTTCCCCCTCTCTCTTCCTCCCTAGTACCCCGTCAACTTGTGCAGAACAAGACTGACTCTGGAGCAGTGCAAATCCGTCTAGTCTTTGGAGAACTCCATCGATGTCTATTACCTAGTCCTTCGACACCAGCAACCTGATAAAGTCGACGTCTGTGTCGTCGCAATTCTTGGTGCATTGCCCACGCGGTTGTCTCGCAAGGTTTCGTTCGAGGTCGCTTTGGTCCCATCGTGCTAATGGGACCTAGGTGGCTTCTTGCGCCCCTCACCGTCCCTCGATTCCTCATGTAGAAGTGTATTGAGCGAGGCAGGGAGGATGAAGTCGTCTTTGCCTTTCCCATTCTCTCATTCCCATATCCTCTTGGCCCTGCCCTGGCCTCCCCTGGCTTGCAGTTACACCGCCCAGGGCTGCCCCTCCTCTCGACGTGAACTCTAAGTCAGTTCGGTGTTATATGTGTAGTGGGGGGTGGGTTGCGAACAAATCCGACTTCGGCGCACGCAAAGCTGAACCCGCATAGACGGCACATCTTTCGCATTGACCACCTCCTTCTCCAACCACCCGGCGGGAAGGGAGGACGGGCGGCGTCATGGACATGGGTCGGGCTTTGATTGGGGTTGTTCGGAGGGGGTGATGAGGAATCAAGATTCGTCACGACGGGGACAGGCATGGGCTGTCTGGTCCGTCTGCTCTCTCCGGACAGGCCTTGCAAGGTGAGATAGGTACCTCGCTCAAGGCGCCCGGCCAGGGTTTCTTCTTTGGCCATTTGCCGATCGACTTGTTTTCTGTGCTAATGGCACTTCGTCACTCAGTCGCCGTCGTCGTCACCGGCCCGGTTCGGGATACTTCCATCGCCCCATCATCGAAACTACTTGGTTGCAGCGTGCGGTCGCGCGTGCGGCTGTGATCCAGCACGGGCTCTCGCTACTGCCCGCTCTCTTCCTCGCCGTCCCTTGCCCTTGCAAGCAGCCTGGCAAACCACCGCTGGACGACTACAGAGTACTCGACTTCGAAACTTCCCTTCACGTCGTTGCGCTGCTGGCCGGGGCCCCCCAGCGCCTTGGTCCAAGTAAGCAGAGGCTTTCTGTCTGAAGACGCCCTTGCTACCTACACAAGGAGCTGGCTGTATCCAATGCCGTTGGCAGCCAGTACTCTCCACCTACACGCTGCAGACTGCCTGATCCACAAAGTGAGTATGTGTAACCCCAACTCACGCCTGCTCCAAACTCCTCCCTTTTATAAGTAAGGCTCTGGGCAATACCTGTTCGAGCCGGCCTATTGCCCGTCTCCCTAAACTACACTCATCCCGATGGTATCGATTGGCCCTCTACTTTGTCGTCTAGTCTCCGTTTCTTCCGCCAGCTGCGCCGCATACCCGACCCAGATTCGGCACCCCTGAGCAGCACCCTGTGCACGGAACTAGGTAAGGTACTTGTAAGTATGACACTACCGGTACAATACCACCACATAGGTACACTGGCACCAGCCCTTGCACTGAACCCTACCCGTGTTTTTCTCCTTAGGTGCGGGGAGGCGAACCCTTGTCGAGTTGGCCGCCCATCAATCACTGTTGACGAGACACTAGACAGTCCTTCTTGTCCGTCCGACCGGCTCTCATCCTTGGACAAACTACACGTACACGCGGCCGAAGAACCCGCAGCTATCATTCGGTTTGAAGCAGCCCCTGCGCCTGACCTTACACGGGGAATCACACTATCATGTTCCAATGATTTGAGCATCACTGCGTGACGTTGGCTTCCAAGTGTTGTGCCCGCTGGGCATCCTTCATACCTACGTGACGGGTGGCACGTGGGCAAACCAGCCCTCCCGGGGGTAGTAAGTTGCTTGCGACAACCTCCCGAGCCCGCACACATACGATTTGGTATCACGAGACAAAATTACGAGGAACGGCGGTGGCCGCTGTGAGGTATATTAAGAGGGGCAGGCAGGGGGCTTTCAGCACCAGACAGCATCTGCTAGAGGCGATTGGAAGAGCCCTCGCCGATTCCTAGCTTGCCTACCTTGGCGCAAGAGTAGCCCGGTGCTCTCGGCTTGGTGCCGTCGCAATGTGTGCGCAGACATTGTACGACTCAGAACGAGGCCACATACCGGTATCCTACCATTAGCCGAAGTAGTGTACGTACGCACGACGCGTCTGGCCTCGAAACATCTATCTCATTCTTATCTGATGACAAGTGTCTAGTGGATGCCGCCTGGGCGATAGTCTATCTGACTGAACTGAAAGCCCCACGTTATGTCTCACGCGTCCATGGCTGCTGGCAACCAGCAGTAGGTATGTAGGTATGTAGGTATGTACCGAGCCCTCAACACAGTTACGGTACTTGGCCTGGCTGCCGACACACAACGAACGTAATGAATACCTACCCATTGCCGGCTCCAATCTTGGCATCGTCCGGGGCTAGCGATTGCCGGCCGCCGGTCCTCCTGCACGCCACTTCAAGCCTAGTCATTGCCCCTCGGGCGCCAGGGATGTGGCGCCTGTCACCCGGCAGCTTCTTTTGCATTCTCAGTACAGTACAGAGGGGTAACTGTAGTCTGTAGGCGCTGGTTATGAATAGTACATGCCCCATCCCCATCCGTCGTAGGCTTTTTGCGTAGCCCTACCTCACTTCAGCCTCCATTGGGCTGCTTTTGGAAAGAGCGGGACAGGTGGATAGAAATGGAGCGAGCGTGGCCGGATATTGTCACTTCTAGGCCCTTTTCTTCCGGATTCACAGGACATCTCGCATCTTTCGAGGCAGGACGGTACTCGAGGCCATACACGGGATCCTGGCACGGAGGACGACCGTTTTGTCTTCGTGTCCGACATGAGCCCGGATCAAAGTGATGAGCCCGGACCAAAATGCGGTCATCGACGGGACGCCGCCTGTGCGGGAGATGGAGACTGCTTTGGTCTGATGGCTATAACTCCTGCCGGGCCTGTTGTGTGGTGCAAAAGGCGACCGCTGGCCAAAGCTTACATCGACCCATTCATAGAGGGCATTGCACTAGTGTTTCGACCTTCTGATGACATCCTAATATCTAGCCAATGTGTGAGGGGTGTGTGTTCAGTTTGAGTTGCAGCAAATTCGGCCATCCATGGTGGAGGGGGCACCAGATGTCCATGAACCCAGTCCTGTCTGCCGCCGGCAGGCAATAGGCGGGACGTCCCCTCGATCGTTGGGAATACGTACCTTGGCTTTACCGATGCCTACGTACCGGTAGGTACCACGGGCATCAATATCTGCGCAACCATCCACTGGCCGATTGATCTATCTTAGTGTCACTGGATACCTACAAGGGCATGCTACCGGCCCAAGGTTGCCTCTTCCATCGGGAAACAAGGACCGGCTAGACGCCACACTTGCCGCAGCTGGAACATTGGCATTTATCACGCCTAGTGCCCTTCTGTCTTCAACTACATGGCTACCACTTTTTTGTTGATCTTCAACAACTTGGTTCAGACATCAACGCCTACCCGTTTTCTCCTTCTCGCGCCCTCCACCCACTTCAGCCATGGGGTCCATCACCCCCAGCTCCAAGAGGCATTCAGAGGTCTCACATCCGCTGCCTACCTTCGGTGCATCTGCGCAATACGCCTACACCACGAAGCCCGCTCCGACGGACCCTTACGTCTACCAAGTCGGCTTTGGGAACCGGTTCTCCTCCGAGGCCATGTCAGTAAACTCCCTCGTTTTCGTCCCCCTTTGAGCGTGTTGAAGCTAACAAAAGCAGCCCGGGAACTCTCCCTCAGTCTTGCAATGTCCCGCAGAGAGTCAAGTATAACCTCTACTCGGAGCAGTTGAATGGCTCGACGTTTGTTTCTCTGCGAGCAGATACTCAGCATGCATGGTTCTATCGCATATTCCCTTCTGTGGCTCATGGAGACCTCAAGAAGATGCCACGAAACGCAGATGTAAGTGACTCTGCCGAGTCAACTCGGTCATGATTGGACCCACTTCCTGACTCTCCCTGGTCCTCAAGATCGAGTCACGGTTTTCTTCCGGGAACCACAACGTCGACTTCGTCCCTGGTGGGCTCTGTTGGAGAGCATTCCCCATCCCAAAGGCCACCAACTCAACCGTGGACTTTGTTCAGGGGCTCAAGACGATAGCCGGGTACGGAGACCCGACGATCAAGGACGGATTGGCCGTACATGTGTACGCCGCGAACGCATCTATGAAGAAGCGTGCTTTTTGCAGCAATGATGGAGACATGCTCTTCGTCCCCCAAACTGGCAGACTGGATATCCAAACAGAATTTGGGAGGTACAGTGGCAATGATCCTTTTGGAAGCTCTTTCCGCTGACATTGATGGCAGAATGATGGTACGGCCTGGAGAGTTGGCCGTTGTCCAGGCTGGTATCCGCTTCAAGGTCGATTTACCCGACGGTCCGGTCCGGGGCTGTGAGTCACTTGACGATTCCCCGGCGTTTCCAGGGCAAAAAACTGATGGTCTTAGACATCCAAGAGATTTTCGGAAATCGGTACGAGCTACCGGAGCTGGGACCGTTTGGAAGCAACGGAATGGCTCTGCCGCGCGACTTTGAGTTTCCCGTTGCTTCCTTCGACATGGACAAGTCGGAATGGGAGAGTGAGGCTACCAGTCCCGAGAACCAGTGACCAAGCTAACTACTGTGTCTAGTCGTCTACAAGCTGGCCGGAAAACTATGGTCATGCAAGCAGAACCATACGCCCTTCGATGTTGTTGCCTGGGATGGCAAGTAAGTACACGCCAGCCACATTTACCCCTTTCACAGGCTGCGACGCTAACTTGGACACAGCTACGTACCCTTCAAGTACGCGGTCGAGAAGTTTGTCAACGCCGCCTTCGTCGATAAAGACCAAGCCGACCCAAGTTTATACACTGTTCTGACGGCGAAGTCCAAGAGGCCTGGGTTTCCTGCAACGGATGTCATGTTTTTTACACCCAAGTGGTCATCGGCGACGAACACCTTTCGCCCCCCTGTATGTGCTCTTCCGGAGGCGTGAACCCCCAGGCTAACTTGCAGTAGTACTACCATCGGAATATGGCAACAGAGATTGTGGGGATAGTGTATGGCGACTACAAGGGCACGAGTCGTAACTTGGAGGCCGGCGGTCTGAGTTTCCAGTCAAGCTATACGCCTCATGGAGGTAATTCTCTACAAGCCCGAGACACGACTACCGACACTGACTGTAGATAGAAACGCACGAAGCGTTTGTTCAAGCAACGACGAGCGAGCTCAAGGCACAACGCGTAGGAGAGGGGTACCTCGGTATGAACGCAATCACTCGAGAAGCGAAGCACCAAGGCTGATTACGAGATCCAGGATTCATGTTCCATATCAGCACACATTGCGCAATAACACAGTACGCTTTGGAAAGGAGCGGAGTGTTGGAAGGTATGGAGCACCCCCCCCTCCTTTGTCGTAATACAGGATGGGCAAAGACTAATTCGACACATTTGCAGTGCCACCCGCCTCTCTGTGGGACTCGATGCAAGGCCACTTCTTTGAACACGTAGACGAGGTCAACGAGGACCTGCGGAGACGGGGATGGCCGTCTCTCGGATCGGGGCCCAATCATTGACACAGATCACTGTGCGATACATGCGCAAATTCTGCACGGCAAACCCCCCCTGATTGCCCTTCGTCGAACTCTAATTTTATCTTTTGCTTCTTTGGGCCAGTCAAACCAGCTAAGCGTTGCGGTGCAATGCGATCCGAATGCACGAATGGCTCGGGATTTTCCTGCTAGTGCAAGGGAAGGGTAGGAGCCCCAGTTCTCCGTAGTGAAGTATAGTTGAGGAAGAAAACATTTATCCCGCTCGGCGTTGGGTAAGTACACTATACATCCGTAGTAGGATGGGAGCTGGTGGTCATGTACATTGTACGAAGTGTCACTGGGCCCTAATGGTATGAAGCCACACTTTAGGGGAAATGGGGGAGAATCGTAGACGGAGTTACTTGGGATACATGAAGTGTGTTTGTTATCGATGGTAGGCGGAGTTAGTGCGTGCGGTGTTGTGGCTGGGGTAAAATAGGCGGGCGTATTAATACCCTAACCTTGGACGATCTAACAACGAAGTCCGATATGGTGTAGTGGCCAACATGATGCCCTCTCATTTACTTGCGAGGTTAGGCATAGCCCCGAGTTCGATTCTCGGTTTCGGAACATTTTTGTCTCCTGACGTATTGTTTTGACAATCGGTCTTCCGTACGCTATAAGGATAGATAGAAAGATGATGATTTCTTTCGTGTTTAGAAACACTACTTACTGCTTGCTACTCAAACCAGTATGCCCCCCCTGCCCCCACTATTCAAGCTCACTAACAACGAACGTTGCAGTCTACAGGTGTGATTCAGCGGTCTCGAAACGGACAAAAGGTTGCATTATACACACACACACACACACACACACACACACATACGTACATCATACCCTTGCTCGACGAGGGGGGGGGACAGGTTTCTTGCGTTCGGAACGTTTCCCAAACAACAAACAAACATGCTGCGGCGCTTCTGACGATGCGTCCGAGCTGTTCTTGCCGAGAAAGTCTTGCGCGGATGCATCCCGCAAACCGGGACGCTACCGTTCTCTGAGCAAAGCTTGGTGGAGTGCTCACGTACCTACCTACCCTCTTTCCTTTGGCCGTTTGCTCCCGCGCTCGAGGCCTGGGCCTTGCTTGGTTGGAACACCCCCACGACGGCACTGAGACGAAATGTTTCGGAGAAGAGGGAGGGCAGACAGAGCTCGGTGGCACTCAGATGGGGATGAACCCATCACGTCGCACGGATTGACTTTTTGCATTCTCTGGGGGTTCGTTCCGTTCGTTGTTTGTTTGCCCGTCTGGGTTTGATGATGTCAGGGTCTTTCTCGTGCCCCCTCCCCTTGCGATTGGCATTGTCATTGACGACGGACCGAGACTCGAAACCTGCACGGATCCGCCGCAGACGGACGGTCTTTGATAGCCGTGCTGGAGAGGTTTGCCCCTTTTCTTTTTTTTGATTCAATCATCGTTTTTGTTTAGGTGGTGCTCGTCAACTCGGACGCCGAGGCCGGCCTTTGATCCAAATAGCCTGATGACGGAGCCGGGCCAACGAGCTGGATAGGCTGGGCGGCCAGCACCCTCATAACCCACCCTTCGCCCTAGGCAATGGTAGCTGAGAGGAAGGCCGAAACCCTTTGCCTTGAATAATCATTGAGTTTCTTCTTCTTGGTGGTGGGGTGGGGGGGTAATCAAGTAAACGTATCCTAAGTTATGCAAGTCGGAAGCCTACTTTCTTGATATGGCCACGAGCTCCTGGCCAGCTTGGTGCGACGATGACCGGCCCTTTTATTGTAGGGTTGATGCTGTGATGGTGGAGGGTCGTGAGGGGAGGCGGGAAAGGTTAATTTCTACAAGGGTCGACACGAAGGTGCCGTACTAGCGCAAGAGGCCCCGGGACGCCAGGGAAGAGCTTGACGCGCTCGAGTTCAGGGTATGTAGCAGCTCAGATACCGGGGCCGAACCTCGGACATCGGAACCGGTGCCGAGAGAGCGGGGGCCGGGACTCCACTCCCTTGCCGTTGCCGCCGGAGAAAATCTGATGCTGCAAACACCCCTCCACCCAGGAGGAATCCCCGTCTTCTGTGGAGCTTGGCGGTGTCGGCGTCGTCTGCTGTCGTCCCTCCCCGGGACTTGTGTCAGCACGTTTCGTACTATGCGTCGGCCGCGGTGGGTATGCGGACCCATGTTCCCGCTCCGCTGGCGGGTCGCTCCTCCGACTCCAACTCTGGTATCGGATGGATTGGACGGGCAGCGCAGACAGTTTCTAGGAATAGTTGCCGTTCAGTCGTTCTATTGTCGGACTCCTGCCGGGGCCAGTCGGAGAGCGGGGCAGGCGGGCGACAAAAAAAGCGTCGCACCAAAAGAGGACATACTTCAACCCTTATTCTTAATTACATCTTGCATTCTCTGTAGTATTGACCTTACCAACTCGTCAATATCCTATATCTCGTACTTTATAATACACACGTTAGGGACTTCCTAGTAGTTCTTAATAATTAAAAGGTCTAGAGATTCAGGCGTGTTGAAATATCTCTTGAGGCCTTGTTGAGAGGGGGCAAGTTTGGTGTGTCGCTTTTTTGTCACCCGCTTGCGGGGGTAGCCGGGCGACAAACGCACTATGTACAGGGCGACAGGCCGACCATTGTGAGACAGGGAGAGTTTGGGACCAGTCTTGCTAGACGCGCTGCGTTCTGTCTCCCGACCTTGTCCTGCATGGGTGTCAGAACGAAATCAGAGAGGCAGCCTGCTTATGAGCCGTGTGGTGCGTTTGCTAGCTTCCTTCTCCCTCCCCTCTTTCGTATTGGAAATGAGCTACGGTGTAAACAGAGCCTATACGCAGTCAGCCAACACGCACAGCGTGCCATTTCGCTAAGAGGCCAATTTCCCGGTAGAACACGGGCAGGACGGAGATTGTCGTACTCTGTATCCGTACCTACTGAGTAATTGTACTGCACAAAAGAAAAAAAGACCCAACAAAAAAAATCGGCTGATGAAGGAAGACCCCAAGACCCCAAGGCCCCCTAAGATCCCCGTGACCAACCAGTTGCAGGCGCGGCGCGCCGCCCAGAGACCTGGTGCGCATAAGCTACTTCAGGCTAGAGTCACGAGCACCACTACAAACTTGACGCCGCCCCCTTCCACCCCCCCTAGCAAAGAAGGCACAGACCATACAGGTTGCCTCCCGGCGCCGCGTGTGCGGCTTGGCTCTTTCCTATCCGGTCCATCCATATTTGCCCATCCCTTCGTCCCCCCATACATCGCCACGTATGTCCGGGTAGTGTGGCTACTCTTTATCGACTCCTTTGCCTGTTGCAACTCATCTCCTTTGCATATCATTTCTCTCTCTCTTACATACCCTCTACGCCTTCCGATCGACGAGAGACCGTTCGCCATCGGATCAACCATCATCTGTCGCATTGCGCTTCACCGAAAAGCAATATTACCCACCCCCCCAAACACCGACGTCGTCAGCCGAGAGGACAAGTAATCTCTTGACACCACAACCTCTCTCCTTTCGACCTTCGAACGCGCATCGCCTGCCCTCGTCCTCCCTTCTTGCAACCGCAAAGACCACCAAAACAAACCCTCACAATGGCCGACCACGACAAGCCCCCTGCGTACGGCGGCCCTCCCCCCCAGCACCCCCAACAATCCTACCAGGGCTACGGCTCGCCTCCTCCCCCCGGCGGCCCTGGAGGCTACGGTCCCCCTCCCCCGGGACAGCACCCGGGCCCGTACTACTCTCCCGGCCCGGAGATGGGCTACGGTCCCCAGGGCGGCCCTTACCCGCCCCCCGGCCAATACCCCCCGGGGCAGTACCCTCCCCAGGCGCACTATGGCCCGCCCGGCGGTCCGCAAGGCCCGTACCCGCCGCAGGGCGGCTACTACCAGGACAACCGCGGCGGCGGCGGCGGAGGCGGCATCATGGCCGGTCTTCTCGGCGCGCTTGCATGCTGTTGCTGTCTTGACTGCTTGTTCTAAGCGAGCGCGCGCGCGTCGAGGAAACGACGAAGGCGGAGTGCGAATTACTACGATACCCGAAGCCTCAAAGGGCGACAGAGGCTGCGAGAAATTGAGAAAGGCCTGATCGGGGGGAATGGAGCTGCTGCTGGTGCCGACTGGGGCAGTACATTTTGCATTGTCAACGGGGGAGGTTTTCCCCGTGTGAGTTTTGCACGGCGTCAAAAGGGCGATGGGGTCTTATTCATACTCATGGGCGATCAAGGAGGAAAGCCAGAATCGGCGCCTCGGGTGGCTCCCGGGAAGGCCCGCCTTCACACAATCGTTTGGGGTTTTTTGGCTTCTACTGCCTCCGCAAAAACCCCTTCTCATTTGTTATGTGTGGGGTTCGTCTTCTTTATTGTGTATAGGGGCTTTGGGAGCTATGGAAGCCCAGGAAAGGCCGTAATGCGGTCGCACACTTGCCTGTATAAGTGCTTCCGAAAAAAGTATAGGATAGCATAATATCATCACGGATGCGACTTGACCTCTGTTCCCCTCCTCCATCCTGCATGAACGTGAACCGAGCGCGCCCATTGTGAGCTGAGTTGAGCTAAGCTGAGCTCGAGTGCGGGGTACAGGCCTGGACTCTTCCTCGAGGTAGCTTGGTCGACCATACGGAATGCGTCCTAGGCTGACGCCACGGTTTCCATCAGACGGACCACGAACATTCAGCTAACGTGGAATGGCAGATTGGAGGGCGGCTACGGCTACGGCTACGGCTAGGCAGCAATTTGTGTGCCATCTAACAAGATCTACGTCTATGCCGCGCTCTTGTACAGCTCATCAAAGTCTCGCCGGATGTTGGCGACGCAGTCGTTGGAGTAGATCATCCGCTGCACGTCGGGCGACGCCCACTTGTCCGGCACGGCGCCGGCCGACTTGTGCTCGGCGAACATGCGGTCTCGCTCCTCCTTGGCCTTGCCCTCGCCGAGGTGCAGCTGCTTCCCCGACAGGAAGGCCATGTTGACGAGCTGGGCGGTCCAGTCGCGGCGCGAGAGCTCGTACGCCTTGAGGCAGCGCCGGAGGGTCTCGGGGTCGGTGCCGGGCGCGCGGGAGAGCACCTCGGCGACGACGGAGCCGTCCTCGATGGCCATGGCGGCGCCCTGGCTGAGGTGCGGGAGGGTGGGGTGGCAGGCGTCGCCGAGGAGGGCGACGGGCCCATCAGCGTGTACCCAGGTCGGCAGGGGCTTGTGCATGCGCAGGCGCCACTCGCAGACCTCGCCGTCCGGGACGAGGTTGAGCATGCGGTGAACCAGCGGGCAGAAGTCGTGGAAGACGTCGAGCATGACCTTCTTGGAGCCCTTTGTGGTGTAGGTCGCGTTGGTCGTGGCCGCGAAGTTGGTGTCGGGCTGCGTCGTGGACAGGTTGTAGATGGTGTGCGAGGAGACGGGGTAGGCGATGATGTGGCGCTTCTCGCCGATCCAGCGGACGACCTCGTCCGAGTCGAGGAGGGCGAGGAGCTCGGGGTCGTCGGCCATCTGCTCGCGGGTGAGCATGATGCGGTAGGCGGCCTGGCCGGTCTCCTCCTCGCCGCCGACGGCGCCGACGGAGTCCAGGAGGGAGCTGCGAATGATGCTCTTGATGCCGTCGCATGCGAGGAGGATGTCGGACTCGACGGGGTAAGCCTCGCCGCCGCGCGGCTGCGCCGTGAAGACGGGCTTGGGCGCGAATGAATCGACGGACGCTAGCGCCGTCGCGAAGTGGAACGTGATCGCGGGCTCTTTTTTGCAGGCGTTGTACAAGCCGCCGGCGAGCGAGGACCGGTGGTCGTTGCAGTGCGGGTGCCCGTACAGCTCGCGGATGTTGGGCATGTCTACGTGGGCGAGCTCGACGTTTGTTGCTCCCTCTGTCTGCAATGTCAATTCTAAGAGCTCTCTCTTTCTCTCTGTCTCTCTCCCATCTCTCTCCGTGTCATCGTGTGGGGGGATGTTTACGTCTGATGCTTGAGCCTTTGATGTCGGTACAAGTCTTCTCGATGTCGGCCCAGCAGCCAAGGCGGTCGAGGACCCGGACGACGTTTGGCGGCATTTGGATTCCCGCGCCGACGAAACCGAGATTGGATGCCGTCTCATAGACGTCGACGTGTTTAAATCCTTTCTTGGCCAGCGCCAGCGCGCAGCCTAAGCCGCCCATGCCTGCGTGGTGTCATGTTAGTCTGTATAGACGTGCGGAGAGGAGGGCGTCTAGTACCGGCGCCAATGATGGCAATCTTCAAGTCTTTTGGGTCTGACATGGTTTCTGAAGCGATGCCGTGTTGTTTCTCTGAAGCGTAACAAGCCGCAGAGCTCAAGCCGACCGGATCATACAACCTTTCCGTTCCATCGCTTCTTTATGAAGTCGGCGCATCGAGCTTCACATGGGGGGAGGAAGCGGGGGATCGGAGGGTAGCTCGGGGCCCATTATCGGCTCAGGAAGTGGGGAAGAAGGCACGAATGAAGAGGGGAAAACGCGGACGCTTCGATATCCCCTAACTCCCCCCCTGGCCCATAAATGGGATGAAAAGGGTGCCGGGATCGCAAGACGGGAATTGAGAGGGATTGAATGAGTTATCATTGGCAGGCGAAGTCGATGCCGACGCGCCGATGCGCCAACAGGCGCTGTGGGGCCAGTGCGAACTCAAGAATACTGCCCAGCGCGAACTCGGGCGGTCAAGGTTGCTTGAAGGATTAGTCATTGTTGCTGGTATTGGTGGTTAACGAGCTGCGTGTGGAAAGACAGTTCCGGCTTACCAGTCGGGTAGGCGTCGGATGTGAATGTCGGCAATGCAGCGATGGGTGGGCGTCAAGGGTGCTGCGCTGCGGTAAATATGGCTTATGGCTTGCTAACTGCATCGTTGACAGCGGCGGTTGTGTCCGTGCTATCACGGTGGATGGATATTGTGGCTTAGAATTAAGAGGCTATCCAGGTTTAGGGAACATCCCCGCGTTCGACGATAATGCCGAGGGAGAACTAGAGTTCTGTCGTTATGTTGCGAGGAAGCGGCTCAGTGCCCCGGTGCCGGGACTAATATGATTTGCTTCAGTTGCTTAATTCGTTCAGTGGAACCCGATGAACGGCTCGCGCCCTCCCGGATGGTGGAGGCATGCGGCAGTGCTGCCAGCACTCTGACTCGATATCAAGATTTCCATGATGGCCAACTGTGGTGGTTGTGTCAAGGAATGGTCATGTTCCTTCTCCCCGTCCAATGTTGAGTGCGAGCAATAGACGGCCCCCACTCGCCCTCGTTCTCACTGGTGGGTTTGCCAGCCCCTGTGGGATGATTGCCTTGGCACGCTTGATGACGTAACCTCTTCAGTGGCTTTTCCCATTGGAAAGGCATACACGGAGCCACACATCGGTGGAAGCTTCGTCTTCCAACCCCCATCGAGTTGAGAGAGATTGACCGGCAACAAGACTGGGAAAACGGCATGGAGGACGGCGAGGCAATGCATGTCGCCAGTTTCCCGGGCGAGTCGAGTCGACCACGCAGGGCCTTTGCCTTCCAACGAGTGGCACCTTGACACAGCCACACAACCACGTCCCCCCCGTGGCCGTGACACCGCTATTGTGTGACTGGTGAGGGAGCACATCCGAGTGTGGAGAAGGGTTCGTAGCGGATTCGCCTTGTCCACACAGGGAGCTCCCGGTCGAGGCTTCACGAGCGACAACGAGCCGCCACAAATGCGGTTTGGTTTGGTTTCCGTATCCTTATGTCGTATCGTACTACGTTCTTAAGTACAAACAAAACAATATTCGCCGTGTCGTGAAGCAGCGAGGGGATGAAGGGTGCTGTTCCCCCGGCTCGCCAAAGGGACAAACGAATGACCAACTGCAGCTGTATCAGGGGTAGCAAAGCCTTGGATTAAGGAAACAAGGTGGTTCGTTTAGATTTGGTCGTCGTTTTTGGGACGAAGCGCGCGCCGATCTATTTACGACATGCGTCAGCGTAGCGCTTCAACAGGAGAGACAGCGAGTGGGTTTCTGTACTCCGCACTTGAGTGTACGAATACGCGCACCAGATGTGACGCGAGTGCCCTACCGCCTACGGCATATATGTGTGTGTACGTACAGTACCTACACCAGGAAACCGGTTGAAGAGTGCTGGGTACAGGTACAGGCCCGTACAAGGCAACATGGTTTCCTGCTCACAGGTCCGATCCTGTCGCTGACTGATTGCCTCGTAGTGAGTGTTGTATTCTTTATTCATGCGCACCCAAAAGGTAATCGAGGAATGCTTCGACGGGGTGGCGGATGATTGGGCCGCAGGTCACCAGCAAAGCCGCTCGAGATGCCACAGTGGCAGAGAGTCATGGCGAACCGCGGCGGGATCCCACTTTGTCCAGCAGCGGCAGGCCGCAGGGGTCCGTTTCGTTTGAACCGAGCAGCCAATGAAGCCGCCGATGTCACAGGTGCAGGCCCGACATGGATACCGATTGTCTTTGCGGGCCTGCAGCAGCTGCAGCAGCTGAAGTAGCAACAGCAGGTTCAACCACCCCTGCTTGTACCCCTGTAAGGTTGCATCCTGCACCCTGTCCGGCCAATCAATGAATCACATCAACTTCGGTCAAAACCCTTTGGCGGCCATTGCTTGGCACCCTCTTGTTCCGCCTCTGTCTCTGGGCCCTCTTATTCACGTCTCTCGCCTCGTCGACTCTTCATTAATTGCTTGTCCGCCCGTTGCTCCTCGAAGCTGTCAGCCACCGCGGTGCACGCTCACTGCAGACAGTGGCAGACAGCTCAATCATACATACCCTGCCCCCCTTTTCTTGAAAACGACACGAGAAGTCGACCTGCCCTTGAACAGAATTATGATGCCTATTCTGCTGGTCTCGTGAACGACATCCCTCTCTCTCCCTCGCCTCCCTCGTCTCTCCCCGCCAGGGAAGAACGCTCTTCCTCGACCACTTCGACTCCGTACCTACCCGACGACTCCATCTACCCTTCTCTCGAGCCTGGTCACAACCTTGCAATTGGCTATCGACGACAGTCGGCACAAGTAGGGCAACATGTCGACAACTTCCACCACGACACCGTCAGGCTCGGCGTCGCTGACGGGGACGCTTGCCTCTTCGTTGGCTGCGTCTCTGTCAACAGCCCTGTCTGCCACAACCTCTGCCACCATAAGCCCAAACGGAACCATATCTTCGTCTGTGTCATCAACGACATCTTCACTGTCCGCGCCCACTACTTCGGCCGCGTTGCCTCCTGTTGTGAGTGCGGATAAATATCAAGGAATAACTCTAGTTGCGTTCCTCACTGCTCTGGCAACTGGTATCACGATTTTTGCTGTCCAAGTCATTGCCTTCTTGCTCCTGCGGAACAAGATTGCGCGCATATTGTGAGCCAACCTCCCCTGAATCATTCTTGTGGCACATGACTGACAAAACCGGGGCAGTAAACCAAAGTCATATCTTGTTCCAGAACGCGAAAGAACAGAGAGTCCTCCAAACACACCATGGGCCCTCCTCAGCACATTGATCCACTACGACGACCGTGAGATCATCAAGAAGTGCGGCTTGGACGCCTACTTCTTTCTTCGCTATCTCAAAACCCTACTCACAATTTTCATACCCATAGCCGTCGTTGTCATTCCTATCTTGATTCCCCTCAACTATAGCGACGGCGTGGGTCATGACTTGGTCGGCGACGTGAAGAACGAGACCACCAACGGAACGAGCTCTACTCTAGCCCGCCTCAGGATCAGAGCCGGCGGATCGGCCAGCAGCGAATCCCAGGACATCCCTACAGGTCTGGATACCTTGGCCTGGGGCAACGTTCGCGACACCCATACTGGCCGGTATTGGGCACATCTGATTCTGGCGCTACTCGTCATCGTCTGGGTCTGCACAGTCTTCTTTTTTGAGCTTCGCGTCTACATCAAAGTCCGACAGGATTACCTGACGAGTGCCGAGCACCGCCTCCGAGCCTCAGCTACGACCATCCTTGTCAACAGCATTCCTTCCAAATGGTTGTCAGAGGAGGCCTTGATGGGTCTGTTCGACGTGTTCCCTGGCCAAATCCGGAATATCTGGCTCAACCGTGACTTGACCCCACTACTTGAGAAGATCCAGCTGCGCGAAAGTATCCACTTGAGACTGGAGGCCGCTGAGACGGAACTCGTGAAAGCTGCAAAAAAGAAACAGCTCAAGAGGAAAAAGAAGGAAGACAAGGCGGCCAGAAAACAGGCCAACACCAAGGGGCCGACCAGGCAGGAAGAAGCCATCAGGCGGCAACAAGAGGATGCCGAAGCTAAGAAGAGAGCCGAGACTGGTCAAGGCTTCAGCTCTGGTGAGCACGAGGAGGTTCCCCACGATATCAGCGCGATAATAGAAGAGAACAAGCACCCGAGATCGAGACGATCAAGCACCTCGTCTTCGGACTCATCGGACGACGGCAACCGACCGCAGTCTAGGGGCTTCGGGCTTGGGCTTCTTGGGGACGGCATTAGTAAAGTCAGCAAGGGCCTCCTCGGCGGCGTCGGCAAAGCTCAGCAAAACATGAGGGAATTCAGCGATGATGTGGAAGAGACCGTTGAGACGACCAACGGCTTCGCGATGCTGCATCCAAGCGAACGTCCTCGCAAAGTCCAGATTGTGACCGACGATGAACGACCTGGAACAGCCACGAGTGCCAGAAGCACCACGGTGCAAGCCGAGCCATCGACGAACACGCAGACGCACAAGACACACTCCCGAAATGCATCTGGTGTCTCCCAGGACACCACCGACCAGAACCATAAGCGAAGTTACGAGCCGTTTGGCAACGGCAATACGGTGCGCAAAGTCAGCAACCTGGACCACATGTACGACAAAGAACAACGCAAGTTCTGGCAATTTTGGAAAGCCCCTGCTGGCGGCTACGCATCGCCCGTGCCTCAAGGATTCGACCATGGCGAGTTCCCTTTTGGTCAGTCAAAGGACAAGAAAACCACGTGGCAAAAAATCAAGGCCTACATTCCCTTCATGGGCGGAGCCGATCAAGTACCCGTCGATTACCCCGAATCCAACGCCATCGGCGGCGAGTACAAGAACATCTTGGACGATGATGCCGAATGGCGCAAGTGGGTCAAGGAGAAGAACAGGCCGATGCACCGACTGCCACGATGGGGGTTCCCCGACTGGCTCGCCTGGCTCACTTTCGGTCCCAAGGTTGATACCATCTATTGGTGCCGGTCTGAGCTGGCGCGTCTGAACGTCGAGATCGACGACGATCAAGCTCACCCTGAGCGCTATCCTCTGATGAACTCGGCCTTCATCCAATTCAATCACCAGGTCTCGGCGCACATGGCTTGTCAAAGTCTCATGCACCACGTCCCAAAACACATGTCGCCCCGCATCAACGAAGTTTCACCCAAGGATGTCATCTGGGACAACATGGCCTTGAAGTGGTGGCACGAGTCCATCCGGTCTGGTATCGTTACCATCATCATTGCGGCCATGGCATTTTTCTGGGCCATCCCCATCGCCTTCACGGCTTCCATTGCCAACATCGACAGTCTCGTGGAACAGTTTCCTTGGTTGAAATGGATCAAGAAGGAACCCGTCGAGAAGGTCGCTGGAGCCATTGCTGGTGTCTTGCCCGCCGTCCTGCTCGCTCTCCTCCTCTTGATTGTTCCCCTGATTCTCGAACAGCTCGCGCTCTTTCGTGGCGTCAAGACCGGGTCACAAAAGGCCGAGTTCGTCCAGCGCTTCTATTTCATTTTCCTCTTCATCCAGGTCTTCCTTGTCGTATCGATTGCTTCGTTCTTCGTTGCATCAGTCAACGAGCTGTGGAGCAACTTGGAGCAGCTCTCAAACGTTACCAACATTCTGAACATCCTCGCCAGGAATCTACCCAGGGCATCCAACTACTTCTTCTCGTACATGTTGCTTCAAGCGCTCTCTGTCAGCTCCGGAACACTGCTCCAGATCGGTGGCCTGCTTACTTGGTATCTCCTGGCTCGAATGTTCGATACTACGGCTCGCGACAAATGGAAGCGGAACACGACCCTCTCGTCGATTGCATGGGGTCAATTCTTCCCGGTTTACACCAACTTCGCCTGTATCGCCTTGGTCTACAGCGTCGTCGCGCCGTTGATTTCCCTGTTTGCAGTCTTGACGTTCGGCCTGTTGTGGTTCGCGCAACGTTACAGCATGCTGTACGTCACGCGCTTCGAGACCGACACAGGTGGTGTGCTGTATCCTCGCGCGATCAATCAGACATTTACAGGCTTATATGTCATGGAGGCTTGCTTGGCAGGCTTGTTCTTCATCGTGCAGGACGATAAGGGAAAGAATACTGCAACGCCGCAGGGCGCCATCATGCTGGTGACGCTTGTCCTCACGGCGGTCTACCAAATTTCGTTAAACACGTCCTTCTCGCCCCTATTCCGATACCTGCCTATCACTGTCGAAGACGAGGCGGTTATCAGGGACGAGGCATTCCAACGAGCCCAAAACCGACGTTTGGGACTCACCAACGACGACGATGATGATATGGAAGACGAAAAGACACCGATGAACAATGGCGACCGAGCCAGAACAGGACCCCGCGATATTGAACTGCAGAAGATCAATAATGCAGGCGCGCCCAACCGGAAGCCATCGACGATGCGTCGGGTCAAAAACGTCGGTCACTGGGCTAAGCGGGAAGGCAAGAACCTCCGCAGTAAGACGTGGAACATGGGAGCAGCCCCAGTCCACACGGCAGCTGAGTACCGCCGCCAGCAGCGACTCAAGGACCTTGAAGCCCAGCGGGCACTTGGAGAGGCGCTTTACGGCGGGTTCCACGACGAAATCGAAGACTTGACGCCCGCTGAGCGTGATGCACTCGTTAAGAACGCGTTCAAGCATTACGCTCTGCGAGCACGAGCACCCGCTGTTTGGATCCCCCGCGACGATATCGGGGTCAGTGACGACGAGATCCGTCGCACCAAGGAGTACAGCGAGCACATTTGGGTCAGCAACGAGGGAACGGCGCTGGACAGTAAGGTCCGCGTTGTATACGGCGCCAACCCGCCGGATTTCTCGGAGGTTGACATCATCAATCTCTAAGTCGTGTCGACTTGGTTTTTATTTTCAAGCCATGTAATGTACAAACATACGCATATACCCAGCCGGCGTTAGGAGAGGCATTCAGTATTAGACAACAGTCCCAAAAAGTAGCATTAACAGCGTTAACCGTTCATTCAAACATCTTCTCGGGGCCACACAGGGGAAGTGCGCTCACTCCACGAACAGTCATGTGAAGTTGGTAAACCATCGACACGAAAAGCAGATCAGACGATGCAACCACATTCGGCTTATAAATCATACAAGAGCGATGACGTTGAGGATTGACTAAGATTCAGAACTGTGCGAAGGTCGCATTCCCCGCATTTTGTATATACCAATGGCCGTCTCTTGTCCTCGAATCCGGCGGACTGCCAAACCTTACAGTTCACATACACACACTCTGCTTTTGACGCCAAAACGCACCACAGGACGAAAGGAATCAAAAGGATAACAGTAAAAATGACCAAGTCGGGAAAGGCCACGGCCGTCGCGAACGGGACCACGGTCGCCGAGGCGACGGAGTGGGAGGAGGTCGAGGGCAACGTCTACTTCCCGCCCTCGGCGGTGCGGGCGGACGCCCTGGAGAAGACGGACATGACGACGTTCTGCCCGTGGAAGGGGACCGCGAGCTATTACTCGGTCAAGGTCGGCGGTGAGTCCCCTCCACCCCGTTTCTCTGTGTACTCGTCGTGTTTTCGGCTCTACACTGCGATGGAACTTCGCTGCCCGAAATGGACTGCGTAGGTCCGGGAGGAGTAAGAAGTGCAACAGAGCTAACGCCGGTGTGGTTGACGGCAGACGACAAGCTGAAGAACGCGGCTTGGTATTACCCTGCGCCCAAGGACGGAGCCAAGGAGATCAAGGACCACGTTGCCTTCTGTGAGTACTCCGAGCCGCCGCGTTGTAAGGGATCGTTGGGCTGATGGTGGTATCATGTAGACAAGAGCAAGGTCACTGTCACTGTTGAGTAAAGGGGCTCTGGACGAGCTGCTGCTGGATCAGGCCAGAAGCATTGACTTGACGACGAAAAAGGGGGGGGGGAGGGGGGTGGTTCTTCTTTTCATCCATCAATGTCAACATCCCCTAGCAGGTAGCAGCTTTGCCGGTAGGAGAATGGCGAGAATAAATTCAGTTCAGAAAGCAACTGCACTTGTCGTCCCTGATGCGGGCATGCCAAGCCATTATCTGGGAGTCATTGTGTGAACAATCCACCAGTCAAGGATAGGACGTGCGTGTGTCCGACGGCTCGAACCACTCAGTCACAGAACTGTGCCGGGTTCCCGTGCAGATGATGAGTGCCACAAGGCTCTGGTACCACAGGGCTCTGGTCTGCACAAACATATCGGATCCGGTACGTAGTGTATGGCACAAATGTCGTCATCGCGCCTTTCATGATTGTCTTATGAACCTGGGTATTCCTCTCTACGTAAGCCATGACCGAAGGAAAACTCATCCCAAGCCCGTCTAGACCTCTACGATCTCGGCGTCGTCCTCCTCAAGCTCCTCGACCGTTGAGCCGTTGGTCAGCTCCTTGAGCTTCGGCTGCTCCTCGCCTTCGGTCGGCTCCTCGTCTCTCATGAGGACCTGCACCAGCCGGTCGCAAGCGTCCTTGACGCCCTCGTCGTCGACCCGCGCGTGCGTCTCTCGGACGATGGGGTAGACCTTGACCCGTCTCAACAGCTCGCGGCCTTCCCTCGTCGTTGTGAAGAGAAGCAGCGTCTCAATGTGGGTCTGGATGATCTTCGGATCCGAGTCACGCTTCTTATCGGGCGGTAACAGCTGCAGGTCAGGAAGCATGCCCAGGGTGTCGTCTTCGTCATACTCCTCGTTACCGGTGATGGGTAGAAGAATGTAGGGCAAGATATCGACCTCGTCCTCGTCCATGAAAGTCGGGTGGAACTGGATCTCGAAGGCGACGTTCTTGATGGTGCTCGCGACTCCTTTTCTGCGAATGTCGGACGAGTGCTCTGTAAAAACCTTGAGCTTGGTGATGGGGATGACTTCGTCGTAGTCCTGTCTCGTTACGAAGTGCTGACGCACCTCGGCGTGCTTGGTGAGATCGGCGAAGAGGTAGGCGAGGTAGTCATAGTCCGCATCCTTGTTGTAGGCGCCCTTTTCCTTTACGAAGAGATCGACAAGCTGGTTGAGCACCAGGTCGTTGGACTTGAGTTCTGCCGGCGGTGTTTGCTTCTTTGAAACTATGGTGTTGAGACCATCCCACTTTGCCAGGTTGGCAAGGAGCATGGCCATAGAGTTGGCGTTTGGCTCATCGGGTTTCTGTGAGGGGTGTCAGTTTCTGACGTCTCTGCGAGGGTGTTGTTTTCTCCTCGACAGAGAACTGTGCCTACCACAATCAAGTCCAAGAGGATATTGATGAACTTTTGGTCTGTCGCGACGTTCTCAAGAACATCCTTCTCAGCAGTAAGGTTGATGAGGATTGTAAGAGCATGTTCGGCGATTTGCTAGGATTCGTTAGTTGAGGTGCTGCAGTCGATAGTGTCCGATGATGAGTATTGCTTACAGGATGATCTCTGACTAGAAACTTGAGATGCTTGACTGGTGTAAGATTCTCCGACTTAAAGATTGAAGGGTCCGCCTGAGAGTAGCCGACTAGATTCTCTATGGCCAGTTTTCTGAGTTGAGGGGTGGGATGAGCGATGAAGCCTACGAGCTGTCATTGCATGAGCACGAGTCCATGTAACGCTTTGATCAAGCGGACATACCTCTTCCAATTCAGTTGGCATTTTGATGTTCCTCGAGTTTATATGCTGTGTAATGAGAGACAAATGTTCGAATATGTGCCAACTTTGACTTAACGTTGTTTCAAGAAAGTTGTCTCGATCTCTCTGTAATCTGTAAGACAGACCGGGAGAGTCACTTGCAGAAGCTTTTTGGTGGGGTGTTGTGGCGGGGCAGTCGCTGTGTCCGCCTATGAAGTCAACAACAGGGTATTTTATTGGCTGTAAAGTGTTTGTGACCCGCTTAAAGCCAGTCCAGGGTTCTGGGCACTTCAGGCGCGGGGCAATCGATAAGAAAATCAAAAATTTCTGGCTCGGGCACAGAAAGAAAAAAAAAAGAGGCGACCGCCAATCCCGCTTGTCTGTCGCTCTCCGCCACGATTACATTGTGTCCGAGTATCTCGAAAATGGGCAAGGCTACCACCCCAACCGACCGCCAGTCGCGCAGACACAACCCCCTACAGGATGATATCCTTGCTACGGGTCCTTTGAAGAACAAGGCCCCTAAGAAGAAGAAGGGCAAGGGCACCGACGATGACGATGACAATGGCGAGGGCTTCGTCGATGCGACACGCAGTCGCACCATCCTCAGGCTAGGCCGTGAGCTGGCCGAGGAGGACGGCCCCGCGAAGCCAGAAGCCGCTGCGAAACCGACAGTCGACCTTTTCGGAATCGAATCGAGATACGGCGTAGATGTCGGTGACGAGCAGGCGTATGAGGACGAGGAGGCTTGGGGCGAGGAGGATGAGATTGTTGAGGAGATTGAGATCGATCCCGAGGACCTCGAAACCTACCGCAAGTTCTTGCCCGAAGCTGAGGATGACCCTGCGGCGATGTTGAATCAGCATGGCTGGGGCAGCAAAGGTCCCGACGACGAAATGGCTGGTGGTGGCACCAACCTGACCGAGCTCATCTTGGAGAAGATTGCTGCACACGAGGCTGCCGAGGCCCGTAAAGCAGCCGGTGTGCCGGTGGTTGATGAAAACTACCAGCTTCCCCCAAAGGTTATCGAAGTATACACAAAGTAAGTGACATGGTCGGCCGTGTTACTGGAGGATCGTTGCTGACCAGTACCAGGATCGGCTACATCCTGTCGCGATACAAGAGCGGGCCCCTGCCGAAACCCTTCAAGATCCTGCCCACTCTGCCGCACTGGGAGGACATTATTGAGATCACCGAGCCCCAAAAGTGGACGGCCAATGCCGTGTACCAGGCGACCAGGATCTTCTCGTCCTCAAAGCCCTTCGTTTGCCAGAAGTTCATGGAGATCGTCGTCCTAGACAAGGTCCGCGAGGACATCTATGAGAACAAGAAGTTGAACGTGCACCTTTTCAACGCGCTGAAAAAATCCCTGTACAAACCCAGAGCGTTCTTCCTCGGCTTCTTGTTCCCTCTCCTCTCTAGCGGCTGCACAGTTCGTGAGGCGCACATCGTCTCTGCTGTGCTTGCCAGAGTGTCGGTACCGGTGCTCCATTCCGCTGCCGCCTTGAAGGGTATCACTGAAATGTGCGTGTTTCGTTTATCGGAAGTGTGTTTGCAACGATGCTGACATGATCATAGTGCGGCCCAGGAAGCCTCGCAAGGCACCGAGGGTGGTGGAGCTGCCAACATCTTTATCAAGACTTTGCTGGAGAAGAAGTACGCTCTTCCCTACCAGGTCATTGACTCGGTCGTTTTCCATTTCTTGAGGTTCAGAAGTGTGGATCCAGCGTCGATCAAGGAAGGCCAGTCATTCTCCGGAGATATGGTCAAGTCGCTCCCCGTTGTCTTCCACCAGAGTCTGTTGGCGTTCGCCCAGAGATACAGAAACGATCTTAGCGAGGACCAGAGAGAGGCGCTTCTTGACTTACTCTTGACGCATGGCCACCACTCGATTGCACCGGAAATCCGAAGAGAACTGCTGGCTGGCAGAGGAAAGGGTGTAGCGGTTGAGCAGCAGGACGCTCCGTTTGACGGCGATGACACGATGCTTGTTGACTGAACGAAACAAAAATTGGGATATGGGAGTTGGAGCTTGGCCAGCCCCGGGGCATTAGAAGGCGTTAGCAGGTCTGATTTGATACCCGCAATCCTAACCGAATGGATTCTGAGAAACCCATGCCCGTCTTATCTGTCGTGTTCACAAATGCTGAGTGGGTTCTTTCTATTTCAACACACTATATCGTATGGCTGAAGGGGGGAAGCACTTCGTACTCGTACTTGATTCGAGGTCCTGCCACCTTTAACGCTTATCCAGGTACACTGTCGCTGCTGCTCAGAAACACGTAGTTAACGGGGGCAAGTGTGTATCAGAACGACCCGATACATGTGGCGCGATACTCTCCCCGCCCTGTGACGCAAACGGGATACAGCTTCACCTCAAACATCTCTTTTGGTTCTCACCTTATTGATGGTTTCTTCTTTTGCGTTTCTCCCCGTTCTCCGTCTCTACCTAGAACCTACCTATTCTACACCTTGAACGACCTTTTGTCTTACCTGTTTCCATTATCTCCACTCAACATCATTATTTACCTATAAGACCATAGGGATATGGTCGATGCTTCTGTCCCTGGGGGCTCCATGGAACGACAACACGTAGAGGCTCTGGAAGCGACCGACCCACTGTTAGGCGCCGTAACATCCACAAAACCCTTCAACCTCCGAAGGAGGTCGTAAGACTGTCGAAAACCTAAGAGGACAAATATGGACACTGACGGGCGTAACAGTCTATCCTCACAGTCTTGCACCACAACCCACCGTGGTGTGCAATGGCTCTCAATCAAGACAGCCCTTCAGGTCACTTATCCATATACGCCAGGCGATAGCTGGGACGGTTCCAGTACGCCGAATCCAGTGCCCAGAGATGAATACTTTGGGAAAACGACCTTCGGACTGTCCACGTCATCCCCGTCGTCAGCATCCTGGTCGACGCCCCCCAGGTCTACTTCTAATGTGCGGCCACCCCAAGAGCTAACATTGACACCGATGCCAGCACTCAACTTTGATCCACCAAGGTCTCCCAGAGAGGGTTCCGAATAGGTTTGGTTTCCTTCCGGGTACTGGGCGGAAAGAGAAGTCGTCTCCGGAGTATCACAGAGAAGCAGCGGCAACAAGCCCTGGAAATGGACGACCAAGCAAGGAAAAGCTCAAGAGGCTGCCGCCAGCGAATCCGGGACCCAACCTCGACACATCGTATTCTCGCCCGGAGCAATTCTCAGGCCCGGCGAGCCCCTGAGCCCCAGGTCCGAGAAAGCCCTTGTCTTATCTTTACAACAACCAGAAACACCAGAAACACCAGGAACCCCTGAGCCAATGAACAGTCGCGTCGAACGAATGTCTAGCATCTCGCAGACTATGAATACCATGACTCATCATGCTGGGGAGACGAAGCTGAGTTTCCAGTCACCTCTGGTATCAACCCACCACCACGAGGAATCCGCAACACCGAGCATCAAGAGTCGCAAAGGAAACAAAATTTCTTCCTTTTTCAAGTTCAAGGTAGCGAGTAGTGCTGCTTCAAAACCGCATGATTTTCAACTGCTGACGCTGAGGAAAGAAAACAGCCGAAAGCAATGCCTCAATACATGACCATCGGCAAGTGACCGAGTTGATGAAAGACACCTCGACTGCACAGATGACCAAAGCTCTGACTTGGTTCACCAACAAAGAAGATGAATCCGGGTCGAAACATGCAACTGGCTGGTTTGGAAAGGCGCCATGGCATCGCAAAGACTCCGACGAGACCGTCAGCAGTGCCACAAGTTCTGTTCGGGAGGTGTTGGCTGGGAAAACGCCACCAGCAACGCCCGAGCACGACAGCTTTGATCACCGTAAATCCATCAGCCTGCTATTGCGCCAAATGTTTAGAGGCTAATATCGAATATCAGGCCAAATTGACTATGCGACGACCCCGTATCCGGCTGGGGTGAGCTGCCACCATTGAGCGTCAAAGGTACCCCGTGTTAACGGTCAAGATAGGAAGCCACCCGCGTAAAAACCCCACCTTTACACGAGGAGACCGCCGACAGAAAGCCACGTGGGTTCTTCACCGAGTTGTTACCTCCTAGAAGAGATGAAGACACATGGGGCCCGTTGCAAACTTACAGATCGTCAAGCGTGAAGCGAAAAAATGGAAAATGCGGTGATGATCTTCCCAAAAAGCCCAAGGAATGGTGGGACGCGAAGCAGCGGAAGCAATCCAGGAGCGAATTGACATCGCTGCCAAGATTCGAATTCGACATGCCGGAGCATCTTCCAAATAGCCCAATGTGTCCAGCGAACCCCAAACATACCTCGGGCGGCAAAGGGCTATGCGTCTATCACGGGAGGAGGAAGACGGGGTCTACACTCAAGGTTGAACATACTATGAGCGATAGACGCCAAGGGTCGGAAGTATCCATCACCTCACAGACCGAAGAGCAATGGCGAGAGGGCACCTAATCGATCAGTTGACGTCAACCATCATACTTCGAATCATTGTAGAGACGCATAGATTGACCCCTAGAAGATAGTCTTGTGCCCAGCAGCCTGTCATGATGCTATGCCTGGGTGCTGCTAGTGTTTGGACGGGATGAGAGGTGAAATTACATAAAGGAGTGGAAAGTGTGGCGCAGCAAGCTCTAGTGTTCCACTGACTGTGGTGGGTTGTGGCGGGTGAACATAGCAACTGAGGCTGAACCTCCCTGCCCCAAATTTCGAGGCTGCCAGAGTCCAGATCGGAGGTGCTTCATCGTCAACTCCCGGCGTACTCAATTCGTTTGTCCCATTGCATTTTCTGACTACTCTTGCAGGCTCCCGGAAGCTCCGGATACTCACGGGAAAGCTCTTTGGTACCCCCTCTCGAACTTCTACAATGGCCGCTGTTGAGCAGGATCCCTTGCTCCTGCTGCGGCAATCCATCGCATCCAAGCGACCTGCAGTTCCGACAGCGTCCGCCGATGCTTCTGCACCCGAGGTGCCCCTTTCGAAAGCCACTCATCTGCTTTTTTCCCATCCTGCCCCTGTCTCCATATCGCTTTCCACGCCTACGCGATTCATCTCTAGCGATCGTCCCGTCGACCTGCGATCCATCTACTTCGCTTGGCTGAACAAGGATGTCGCCATTCCCGAATACAATGCGAGCGCGACTCGCCTCAACGAGGAGCTGGGCAGCCTCGGCACGGTCCAGAACCTTGCTTTCGTCGAACGTTTGGATCTGTTCACCTGGCTGGAAGGCGCTAGCGAGGAGAGTGAACACATCAAGCCGTTGGCTGGCGACAAGGAAGGCAAGGAGGGAGCTGGCGCGAGCGCGTCCAAGAGTGCTCCGGCGACGGCGGCGAGCCGAGCTGGACGCGGCACGTTAGACCCCCGACTGGCGGTCATCTACAATGGGGAGCGCAAGATGGGCGACCGCAACTCCATATTGCGCGGCGTGAAGCCTACAGTAAGTTGCGCTTGGTGCCAGATATTGACTACCGTGCGACTAACGCGAGCTTTGCCAGGACTTCTCTCATGTCCGTAAGCTCGCCGTTCCGTTTGTCCAGAAGAAGCCCCATGGTGCATCGAGCATCGGCACAAACCCGTCGCTCCCTATCAACCAGAAGCCTCCGACGCGTCGGCCGGATCCCATCATTCTCCTGTCGCCGTCCGCATCATCCTTGCTTCGCCTGTCCAATATTCGATCCTTCCTCGAGGGAGGCCGTTATGTGCAACCTGATGGAAGCGCCGCTGCCAGCATGCTGCACGTCTCTCGCGTCATGAAGGACATCGACCCGTCACGACCCATGCGCTTCATCCTCGTCGAGGGCCCCGAACAGTTTAAGCCCGAGTACTGGAACCGCGTCGTTGCTGTGTTCACTACTGGTCAGTCGTGGCAGTTCAAGAACTACAAGTGGAGCTCTCCTCCAGACCTGTTCCGCCGCATACTGGGCATCTTCATCGGCTGGCGTGGTGAGCAGGCGCCCGACAGCGTCAAGGAGTGGGGTCACCGTGTGTTGCAGCTGGGCGTCGACAGATGGCGCGACGGTACCGGATCTCAGGAGGCGGCGAAGTTCAGGGACAAGGAGGCTGCGGAGTCGATCTGGAGGGCCATTGAGGCGAACATGAAGAATAAGGGATGGACGAAGACAACCGCGCCTAGCCAGCTATAAGGGATGAAAGGGGGTGCGATCAAGGCGGTCACGGTCAAGCAAAGACGGCGAAAGCCTCTGGGCACTTGCACGAAGGTGGCCACAAACTTACAATGTATGTATCAACAAATGGGGCTGGAAAACAATCCACAGCGAAGGCGTTCAAGGGCTATTTTTGCGCCAGGCGGGTGGCAGGAGAATGCGCCCCCGTGTAGCCGGCAGGTATTCTGGGAGCTAGACTGGTTGCCATGATATCAAAACTTTTCCATGGAAGAGGAGGTTGAAAAGAATACGAGGCCTGTGTGTGCCATCTCTCTGGTCATTATGCAGTCAGTGTCCAGTCAAGGACTACGGCTTTCATCTAGCGAAGAAGGTTGAAGACTTTGGTCCAGCCGAGCGCAAACCAAGCAATCCGGCGTCAGAACCATCTTGCTGGTGATTGATGTTGAAGGCTATATCGGCTATCTGGACCGGTCAGATTGAGCTGCCCCGGGGTCCTAGTTTTAGACACAGCGGGGGCGGGGGCGGGGTCTGACGTCGTGTAAGTAGATTCTGGACCTCGTGGCCAATCACCTGGTCCAGCATTGGTGTTTTTTCCTTACTTGTACACGATTTGAAGACTCGTCGGCCGATTTTGGCGCGAGACGCACGTTGGCCTATTCGTCGGGGTGAGGTGTACGTACGTTCGGCCGGCGCAGCGGACTGGGCTCATGCGGGGGAGGCGACCAGGTAGGGGTGGTCGGGCTCACCCACGCTAAGGGGCCAAAAGAAGTTGAGAGGGCACCATCAGTCAAGACGAATTCGGAAGAAAATGTGTTGATTGAGACAAGCTGCTGTGGCCTAGGAGGCAGCTCAGACAAACACGATGACTTCAGGAACCACCGAGATGCTTTGGAATCGTCTTTCGTACAAGCCCAGCATTTAACCTCGAAAACCTGTTTCCTAGACTCATAGGGCGCCTCTCTGATATTTTAGACTCGTTTGCAGATTGGTAGTCAGCTAGCTACCTAGGTAGTGTAGGCTTGGGCTGGCATGAGGTTGCCGGAAGACCGGATTTGGCTTCAACTGCCTGTCTCTCACGGCCTAAGACATGACATGCTGGAATGCAACGACGTCAGACACCGTTTAGTCAATGAAGCTACCTAGGTAGGTAGTGCTCCAGGCAGAGGCTGAGGGCAGGGCAGGGAGATGGAAGTGAGCGTGCCAGAACTAGCGGGTGGCTTGACTGGCTGCCGTGGTTCCAGGCGACGTTGCGGAACACTCCTCCAAGCCCAAGCGCC
>JASUDE010000181.1:0-91009 GCA_034509685.1 Colletotrichum cereale
CCCTAGTTGAGTTTCGCCATGCTAGTCCGAAGTAGGGTTGGTTAGGGTTAGGGTTAGGGTCAGTATGGAATTGGTTCACGTACGGAATATGGTATTCTTCCGGGCGGTTCCACTGACATGTTATGTCTGCACGGACCATATGCGCACGGTACTCCAGGTCAACTAGGGGGCCACTGTCAGCTTATGTGTAGACTCGGTGGCACGGAGGGAAAGGGACTCGGTGATCCTCGAGGGAAGAAAGCATATCCTTGACCAACCCGTGGGCAGTGTAACAATACCCCTTACCGTCAAGAGCATAATCTACCCATGAAGTTGGGGTTTCCGTCCGTGCGAAGTGGTAGATAGACAAGGGAGCGCGCCGACCTCCTGTTTTTTTGGGTAAAGTAGTGTAGTTGGGGACGTTCCCCATCGTTGTGGGTTTTCCACGTGTATAGTCGCATAGGGACGACGGCAATATCAGTCGAAACGAAACCAGCGCCTTCTGTAAAGAGTAATGTGCGATTGAATACATTTCTCTGCCCGTAGGCACACTCTGAGGGGACCGCATCAAACATTCATTTTCGTACCGCTGAAACCTCGTTCAGCTGCGCCCCTTACTCTTGTGGGAGAAAGCGAATAGTTTGATTCGATCTCATCCAGTCCAGGTGTCCGCGCCCGAGATGTGTGCACGGCACCGAGCCTCTTTCGAGGCAGGCCCCTTTGAGCAGGCGACCAATCAGGAGATGGAAATGATAGCCGCTTGGGGAATGAGTCTTTCGCTTCGGAACCCTGCTACCGTATGGGCACATGCCACCGGGCTTCAGCCGTGATGTTTGAAAACACCATGGAACTAATACGGCAGCCACACGACAAAGATCGCCACTGGTACTTGCCAGAGCTGCATCGCATTGGATTTGCAAAGATGGAACGGGTACAAACAGCTTTTGGTCGCCAAACTTTACGGCCCGGATGGTGATGTTGGCCACGCCGGGTGAGGAGGGTCCAACAACTGCATAGGCAATCAAAGTGCTGGCGTCTCGCCTTGATGTCTAATTTCAAGAGGTGTAGATGAGGGTGGTGGGGGGCCCCTTGCTGAAAGTATCTTTGCCCGAGTCGCAATCAATGAGAAAGCTTGCTGAGCGAAGCAGTTTAGATTGGCTCGGTTGTATGAAAGAGTAAGTTGGGTGTATAGATATCTGCCGACCATTCTACTCTGTACATATAGGTACTATGAATATTCCGGAGCTGAAAGTGAGGTGTGACACGTGTTCGGATAACCGGAATGAGCATGGCTGTGCAGTCACATCAAGAAGTGTACACTACATACTATCAGTAGCTAGTTCACCTATCAACAGGGGTGCGAGCACAAGGCCAGAAACATCATGTCTCTGCCGCTACCAGTTTGGATTCCGTCAAAATTTCACACGCCAGCTGCTCGGACCGCCTCGGATTAATGAACTAAATCTTGGATACAAGGTAGATCCGCGTGCGATTCGGATGACTACAGTAGTAGGTGTCGAAGCTGGATTCTAACAATGCGATGCCGGAGCAGACGGCTGTACCTGAGCGGCAGCGGCTCTGATGGCTACAATGTTTCGACGGTGCGCACGGCATGAATGTTGGCGGAGAACAAGGCCAAGTCGAAGCCGAGCGGCGTCTGTCTGCTGAGATGGCGTGTGTGTGTACACGTGCGTGTAGCCCTTGTTAGTTTAGAAATGTGACCAAGTTCCAAGTTCAGGGTCTCCCACCGGCACATGAGCTGGCAACCTCAAATCGACCGTCATTAAGTCTTAATGCAGTGACGGACAAAGTGAGCCAAACACGGAGTCAGGTGTGCGGCGGCGGCGAGGGGAATGGTTTGGAGAGAAAACCTTGTGAATAGAGAGGCATGACAATGGTAAGATGAAGTTAGTTTCGATTGTGGTGTGAGGATAATTGGTTTAGGTGGGTCTCAATCATCTAACGATGGATTACTATGTAGGAGGAAGCATCCCAATGAATAAGACACGGCAAGGCATGCAAAAAGTCTATTTGTGCACAGTCATCTACGGTATCTGCATGGGACACCACGTGAGCACTGAGGTTCTTAAGGGAACGGCAGAGCAGATCACTGTATGTACCGATAGCCTTGTTGTCGAACGACAGGCAGCCTGAAAGTAGCATGACACGGACATGGAGACGGACGACGGGGATGTGGGATGAAGGAGGGGAGGAAGAGCGAGGCGAGGCCAGAAGCACGGATGATGGCGGCATGCCAACGGCGTTTGCATGGGGGGGAAAGAGTCAATAGTACTCTGTAGCAGAGCCTCGAATCTGGACCGGAAGGGTGGGGGTGTGGGTGTGGGAACCGCAAGAACTAGGTAACTGGAAGGTGGAAAAGGGAAGCAGCGAGATTGGTACATGTATGTACTTAGTACCCGCCTGATTGGGCGGGACTGTCGCAGGCAGGATACTAAGATTGCGCCTGTTTTGAACCTGTCGAAAAACGGTTGTCTCACCCCTGCCGCCGGCCAAGGGGGGAGGGGGCGCTATGTCCCTACTAAAGCGAGGTACCATCGACCAACGGTGCTCCTTGTTCATTGTCCCCCCATGTTTCTTTCTTCTTCCCGCGTTTGGATCCAGTAACCAAGGACTCCCTCTCATTGGACTGACCTTTGTTTCTCAGGATGTATCCGCACTACCTTAGCACGCATGCGTAGTAGTACCTCATCTCACAGCGGCGGGTAGAAGGTTCCTCTTGATTCATTTGTTAGGTAGATAATCCCGGATCCTTCTACGTTGCCATTGGGATATCATGCCCCGGTAGTGAACGCGAATCGACGTTCATCCCAAAGCGCCTATCCTACCTACCTATCCTACCTAAGTATTATCCTGCCCCCCATATGTACCTTGGGTAGGCAAAACGTGCATAACACGCACACAAATTCCTCTCCCGTTTGGGATGGCCGAAGCGATACAGAGGACAGCTCAACCCATCTAGGCAATTGCCAACTTCTCCCAAGTATTTCCTCCAGATTGGTCGGTCTTCGGTACATCGATAACGAGACGGGACTCTCGACCCCCCGGCGTACATGTCGTGTCGTGTCATGGGTGTCAGGCACAGCTCCAACGTGAGTGGCCCCAGGGGTTGCTTAGGGGAACCACCACCAAGCGCCCAAAGGGGAAATGGCGCCAAATCAGAAGCGCTACGCTGCAACCATTGCCTCCACCCACCCCTTCTCCAGGGGGCCCTGCGCGCGAGCATGGCCCCTTTCTGGCCAGTTACCGTCTGCAATCTCACTCTACAGATACAATCAATCACTTTGATCAATTGCTTTCCAAAATCTCCCAAACGCTGGCCCATTCCCTCGTTTTTTTGCCCTTCCATTTTCCCCCATATGGACCGTCATCCTGGAGTCTTGAATCTCCATGGTTCTTCTGTCACTTGGTGAGACATTCCCGACCCAGATCCGTATGATTAGAGACAGCCACCGCCGCTCAGATCCCGTCTTTAATCATGGCCGCCCGCGACCCTCGCCCACTTCATCTTAACCTCCATCACCTGCCGACAACCCCCGAGGACCCTCCATGTTCTGAGACTCCCAACGCTTCATCTGATGTACTCCGGGGCCGTCCGTCCAACCGCGATTCCCACCGCCCTGCAGCTTCCCCTTCGCCCTCACCTGGACGTACCAGATCGCAGACCTTGCCAGTGGTAACGCCCACCTTCAACGCCACCAAGGCAATCAAACGAAAGCCTCTCTCCTCCACGGCGTCTCAGTTGGCTGCCAGCTACGGCTCCAGTCCGACCACTCCCTCTGTTCTGTCACCTTCCGACTTTGCTGCCCCCGACACGCGTTTCTTGAGGTCCTACTCCGTCGACAGCCCGACGCTCTACGAGTACCCCGATAGCAGCGTCCGCCCTCTGTTCGCGCCCCCGGCCGCGCACCAGAAAAACGACACCCAGTAAGTCCGAACACCTCCCGTCTTGTCCGTCCAACATAGCCCGACATCTGCCAGGCGAGATCCCGCCCGGCAGGAAGGCTGTTCCATCGACGGCAATGCTAACCTGGCGTTCTTCTCTCGCAAGCAGACCCCCACCCGCCCGTGCGGTACACGACGTGGCCTACTCTTCCTCACGAAACAGAACAAGCACCAGCCTTGCGTTTCCTCAAACCAGCCTTTCCGACGGCCTGTCGGAATCTGCCTGCTTGCCTGCCGACGTCACGCCAACCTTCTCTTCTAGGTTACCGAAACCGACACCTGAGCCCATCATTGAGGAGGACACAGACTCCGACTCCGACTCGACTTACAGTCACAACACTAATGCGAACTCTATCATGTCCATACCTACCTCCAAACCTACTCCTCCTCATCTGAACCTCAACAACGATCGAGACAATTCCCCCCAAACCATCACTACCGTACTGGAAGTCCGTCAGCCACTTACGCCAAGTACATCAACGCAAACGCCCTCCCTCGATAAGCCTCTCCCCAAGTCACCGGGCTCCGCCAAGCTTGCCAACTTCTTTACCTGGGGGTCTTCGCCGTCGCCTTCGACGACCGAATTCTCCTCTCTCTCTTCGCCTCTAGGATCACCACGACGCGCCACGCTGACAGATGACACTCCTCTCACAACCGGAGTACCGTCATTGCAGCCGGAACCCAGAAAAGGGAATGCCACACCCACAAACGCTCTTGGATATTGCGAATCAAACCTGTACACCCCACCGCCTTCCTCCTTAGCCCCATCACTGCAGATCGAAGAGATGGAGGACGAACTCAAGGCCATCAGCTCCGAGCTGGCCTCGTCCATTCGTCGCGAAATGGACCTGGAGGACCTTGTCGACAGACTCCAGTCCGAGATCAACAACCCCCAAGCGCCTGGCAGGAGAACCAGTGACTACTTTTCCGACTCGGGCTACAGCTCTACCAAGTTTAGCGAGTATGACCAGAACAAAGAAGAGATCGAGAAGATCCAGCGGCGTGCCGAACAAGAGAAGGCTTCCATGCGCCTGGAGTTGACCAACAAGCTCCAAGAGGAACGATCACGGAGAGGCGAGCTTGACCAGCAAATCAAGGAGCTGGCCGAGAAAGCTTCCCGGTTCGACGTGGCGCAGGTCAATAGTGATGACACAAACAGCCGCCTCCGAGAGCTGGAACACACTTGTGAAGATCTACGACGCAGGCTGGGTGAGGAAGTCCAGGTCAGGTCCAACTTCGAAGACCTACTTTCTGTCCTCAAAGTCGAGCTCCAAAGCGCTACCAACGAGCGTGACAACCTGCGCGATGAGATTGTGCCACAACTGAAGGCAAAGGTCGATGGGCTCGAGGCCGAGGCTTCCGAGTACGTCAACCTCACCTACGAGTCATCCAAGATGCAACAGGAGTTGGAAGTCCTCAGGCAAGAAAACCAAGCGCTCAAGGCTTCAGGACAACAGCCTCAGCCGGAGAGTCGTCCTCGAAGCTCCACCACCCGTATCGCTCGATCCAACTCTGTTACCGCTGCACCCTTTGTCCTGCAAAAGGCTCCGTCAGGACTCGGGCTGACCAGGTCCAACACTCTCAAGTCGGGCGTGACCGAGTCTCGCGAGCAATTGTCGGAGCGCCTGAAAGATGTCGAGGCACAGAGAGATGCCCTGCACAATGCGTTGAAGAGCTTGCTCGAGAGGCAAGAGTTCCAAAATCGGGAGAACGAGAAGAAGATTACGGCTCTAGAGGTCGAGCGTGATCGGTTGATGGCCACCTCTCCGCGCAAGGCCGGCTTCGAAAGAGAAATATCCAGCTTACGTGTGGAGATCAATGTGCTTCGTCGACGCGCCGACGAGGCGGCCGAACAGAAGTGGCAGGTGGAGAAGGGTCTTGCCGGTCTTAAGATGGACCTCGACCGTGCCGAAGGAGAAGTCGCCGCCCTTCGTGATCTGCTAAAGGAGAAGGATATTCTCATTCCTCCGTCAATGGCACGATCCAGTGCGTACGAGCCAGCCTCGGCAGTGCCCGTCACTTCAGCGTCTCTCGAGGCCGCCTTCGAGGATCTCCAACTTGCCTACAAAGACTCTCTTCTCAAAATTAAGGAGCTGGAAAGCCGCGATCCCGCGCTTACTGGAGACGAGGCCACTCAGCTGGCCTTCCAGCGGCTTGAGCAATCTCTCACGGCTGCTGTCTATGAACGTGACGCAGCAAGAGAGGAGGCTTCGGCTTACAAGGACCAAATGGAAAGCCTCGCTGGCAGTGAGGTCGCCCATCTCGAAAGCGAGCGTGCGCTCGCCGACGAGCTTCGCATATCTGCCCAGCGAGTCGAGGACCTCGCCTCGCAGGTTCAGAAACAGCTTTCCATGAACTCGGAACTTCGCCAACGTCTCGCGGATGCCATTTCTCGCGGGGACGCGGATCGCAAAGCAAACGCCGACCGCATCACCCGCTTGCAGAGCCGCCTCAAGAACCTGGAAGACCAGCTTCAATCTGCCCAGATCGCCTCCGAGGAGCGTGTCGCTCGGCACGAGGAGCAACTGAGGGAGCTGAAGGACGCTCACAGCGCTCAACTTGTTCGGATGAGCCCATCCCCCATCGCCAACGGCTTCCGCTCTCCGCGCAACCCCCTGAGCCCCATGCCCTCGCCCATGTTTCCTCGATCGCCGCGCTCCATGTCGAAGCAGTCTGTCGAGGACGACATCCAGATCGACATGTTGCGCGCTAAAGTCGTCGAGCTGGAGACAGCGCTCACGAACGCAGACTCGGAGATGCAAGACGTTGTTGCTCGTATGAGTGAGGCGCAAATCGAAGTCTTGACCTTGCAGGAGGAGCGTGAGGCCGCAAGACGGGAGACCAGACGTATCCAGCAGGAGCTGGAGAAGGAGAAAATGAAGTCGTTCGAGGACCGCTTCAAGTCACTCAGCAGCACTGTCCAGTGATTTAAAGAGAGACCGTCTTGGCTCCAATAGGGGCGCTTGCACCAAGACATAACGCAACCTCATATACCCTGTCATCGGCATGCGGCGTGCTTTGTTTCAAGACGAGCACTGGGGCAGGGTCACATCCCTGCCAGCCAACCTCTCCACGCTTCGCTCGGAATCACTGAATCGGGAATCTGTCGTTCAGGGCCACCAAGAAGGTGGCAGTGTTGGTCCATTGCACCAGCAAACCATTCATTGGGAAACCGAAGGGCGCTGAACGGCGCACGCACTTAACGGTTTTATTTTATTCTTATTTTATTCTTTTTTTTTCTTGGGTATCGGAGTATTGCAGCCACTTCTGGGACGAGGCAGCGTGCCCGGATCCCCACAGATCGGCTTTTTAGGTGCCACAAACAGCACCTTGGACGGCCGGAAACCCACCTTACAGCACATGATTCTCTGTCTCTGCCAGTTTGCAGACTCTTTATACCTCTTTGTATATATACTTAGTGGGTGGGCAAGCACTGAAGGTGTTTGCATAATGTGTTATCTAGTTTTGATTTCCCCCTTCCCTCGCCTCAGTTCCTGGGACTTCCTGATGCAGGACGTGGCTGGGACGAGTTGTGGGGGACATGAGTTGTACAAATAAGAAACATGCACCGGGGGGGAGGGGACAGGTCTATAGAGGCGAAAAAAGCGATGGAAGAAAAGTTAAGAGATGGACGGGCCTGACCAAGATTGGAAAGGGTCGAGGGGGACAGGCGTCGGATGAGGAGGACGAAAGGGAAGACGTGTATGCTAGAGAAGAATTGATGACTTGAACCACACTTTGAAAGAAACTGCAACGCCCAATATTTGACTGACTGTGGTTGGGCGCTCAACTTGGCTGCCCGCCCTCGTCGGACTCTTCTAGGCGCCACGGGCCTGTCGCACCTCAAACGGCGGGCCGCGAGAATCACTCGGACCGCCGAGGGGGTAGCGGGTTGTTAGGATGGAGGGCGGACTTGCGCGGAGCCGTTCATATGATGCCAAAACATCGATTGGTTTTCACAGCACAACACGATGAGATTGATTCCGCGAATAGGCGTAGCCTTTCTTTCTCTGAGTAACCGTGGGACGAACCGATAATGAGAAACCCTCGCGTCTGCCAAATCTTATTCAACGCTCAGTACAGTGTGCTGCGCAACTTGTCAACAAGAGAAACGGTCATGGATATCAAATGTCTCGTGTCTTGTTTATCTCGTAATTCAGTGGGCAAGTCCCCCCCCCCCGTACTTGCAACAACCAATCCGCTCTAGCTTTTGAAACAACGCCTTAATTTTCGGTGTCGCGACTCTCGGTCAGACGACTCACCCTTCACTCTTCATCGTCCACGCCAAGTTTTGCACTGTCATTGCTTGTATTCCAATTGTGACTGGGCCTACAACCCACCGTACCGCTTCACGATCCCTGCAACCTTGTTCGCGAGCTCATCAGCCTCGGAGCGGGTGGCAGCCTCAGCGTACACGCGGCACGCGTTCTCGGTACCACTGGCGCGAGCAAACGAACGAGCGCTGGTGTACTTCCTAACACACTGGTCGATCTCGTCCTGGGCACCCTCAGGGTGGCTGAGGCGGCGTTCGGCGTCGGTGGTTTGGAAAGCGTCCTTGTTGCCAACCTCGACGCGGACGAGGCGGTTGGGGAGGTCCGAGTAGGTCGAGGCCCAGTCCTTGAGAGTCCAGCCCTTGTGGGCGAGGATCACCTCAACCATCAACATGTCTGACAGGGCATCACCGACCGTCTGGTTGACGAGGTTGCCAACTGCTGCAAGAGTTTCGAGGGCGTCCTTCTGTGCGGGGGACTGGGGCTTAGTCTCGCGGAAAGCACGCATGGCGTCCTGGCTGAACAGGACGGTGCCGTGACCATTGGCCTCGAAGTAGGGGCCGATGTCGAACTTGAGAGCGGCGTGGTGCAAGTGCTTGACGCCGGTAGGCGTGCACACAACGGGCAACCCGAGATGCTTCTCAATGTAGTTGGTGCTGGCACCGTTGGCATAGGCTGTCTGAACAACGCCAATACGGAGGTCGTTCTCGAGGCCAGCGGAACGGACGAGGTCACCGATGAAGGAAGCAGCCAATGTGGATATCCGGTCGCCGTCCAGCATAAAGAAGCCGGTATCCGGGTCGGTGTAGTAGTAGATCAGGCGGTCGGCATCGCCGTCAAAGGAGCAGTAGCGGGCGCCAGGGATGGGCTTGGGAGAGGCAGGGGCACGCTGCTTAGTCTTGACGAAGTCTGCTCCGCACTACCAAACTGTCAGCTCGCACAATTGATACGGCCGGAATGTGATAAGACTTACGTCGAGGTTGAGGACCTCGGGGCGAAGGACATCGTCGTTGACGACCTTGACGTCGAAGCCGGTCACATCCTTGGGGACGTGCTTCAGGAACTCGGTGAACTTGGGGCCACCAACACCGTTGGAGCAGTCGACGGTCAATTGGCCCTCGATTTTGCGGCCCTTGAGAGCCTTGACGAAGGCATCGGCAAACTTCTCATAGTAGCCTGTTTCGCTGACCTTGCCATACGACTGGGGGGTGCCCTCGGTGTTGACGCATCGGGTGAGGTAGTGCAGCTGGGGGGTGGTGAGGATCTTGTAGTCGACGTACTCGACACCGGTGGCATCAAAGGAGTCGGCAAGAGCAGCAACAAGCTTGTGGCCCGAAGGGCGGGTGTCTCGACCGTAAATGACGCGGGCAGGGGCCGAGAGGTCGATGCGGAGCTGGGAGGCCAGAGCCTTGTAGTTGTCGACAAGTTCCTGGTCCGAGGAGCTGTTGACAAGCTTCGTAGCGTACGACTCCCACTCCTGCTCGAGCATGTCACCCATGGGGTCGACAATCTTGACACCATTGTCGACAGCGGGGTTGTGGCTAGCCGTGATCATGACGCCAATGGTCTGGCCACTGAGCTTGCGGCTACGCAGGCCGGAGAGCAGGCCGACACGGAAAGTGACACCGTCGAGGAGATCAGCCTTCATCCGGAACCCCGCAGTGCCATACTTGAAGGTGTGGTTCGGCACGATGGGGTGCTTCTGGGAAGCGGCGATAATCTTCTCGTCCGACATGGCGGGCGGGGGTGGAAAAGACTGGTTTGGGGTGCAGGTGTAGTTCGGAAGGGAGGGTTAACAAGATAGAAGAGCGATTGACGGGGTGGAAGCAAGAGAAGGAGGGAGAAGCAGATCTGGGGATGTTTACGAGAAAACAGTGGAGAGGAAATGGCAGGCGGCAGTTGGCTTGCTGGACGGGCGTGGAGGCCGCCATTCCTCTGTCCTCTTTTTTTTGAGACCTTGTTCCTCCACTCAGCTCACCTCGCATCGCCTTGCAGCTCCCCAGCATTAGTACCTGGTGCGAGAATAGCAGCAGTAGCCGTCGTAGTGATAGCAGCAGCAGGAGCAGCACCCAGCCTCAGCACGGCGAGCTCCGCCAGCTGACACTGGCCGTGATGCAATCCTGCAAGTCAGATTCACCTCACCGCAAGAGGAAAGAGTAGAGTGGGGCGCCAGTCCCGGAATGCCCCTCCGCACCAACACACCCAGTCTGCCAGTGTGCAGGTACTTGCTGAGGGGCATCCAGCAGCTAGGTACCTACCTACCTACTATGTAGGTATTTGTAGTAGGTAATTAGCGCTCTCAGAGCACTTTATGGCTCGGGCGCTTCCCTAAATATGAGTCACGTGGTTTCGTGATTGGACTCGGACTCGGTGCCAAGGTCTCGCGCGTCTCGCTGCCCCCTCCCTCTCGGCCTCTCCTACCTACCTAGTCTTTTCTCCCATTCTGATTCTTGGCCCAGTCCTGCCCCGGGAGCCAGCGCGGCGATCGATGGCTTTTTCAACGTCGTTTTCAACTCAACACCCGCGCCTTGCATTTCTCGCTCGTAAAAAATGCCATTTTCGGCACGGCACTCTTGGTGATGACTTTGCAGAGACCACCAAGAATTCCAGCACCACGTCGGTACAATGGCTGGCGAACATGAGCAATACGCAAATCCATTGCTCCTTGACTGGGTCAAGGAGTGGCTCGACACGGCGAGGGAGCGGAACATGAAAAGCGCCTCGACTTACCGAAACGCCTACGACTCTCTCAAAGCATGCCCAATCACCTTCAAGCACCCGCGCCAGCTCACCCAGCTGAAGGGTTTTGGAGACAAGCTCTCCTCTCGCCTCACGGATAAGCTGAAGGAACACTGCGAGGCCAACGGTCTGCCTATGCCTACGAACCCACGCTTGTCCAAGGAAAGTCGCCAAGTTCTCGGTGCGGCCGCTGAAGATGACGAGCCCCCACCCCCTAAGAAGGCGCGGAAGGCGAAGCCCTATGTTCCGACCTATCGATCAGGCCCTTATGCCCTTCTGCTAGCTCTCTCGACCTTGGACGAGGAGGCGCAACTGGGAATGACAAAGGCCAATCTCATCGAGCTAGCCCAGGTACACTGTGACTCGTCGTTCAGTGCGCCCAGTGACCCTACCAAGTTCTATACGGCCTGGAACTCGATGAAGACGCTCATAGATAAAGATCTCGTCTGCGAAAAGGGTCGACCGCAGAGGCGTTATTCGCTTACCGAAGAAGGATGGGAGGTTGCTAGGCGGATCAAGAAGACAACAGAATCGAGCTCGATGGCCGATGCCCTCGTAGCAGGCCCCAGCACCCGTCCTGAGCTTGCAACGAGACCGGATCCGTCTACAACAGCATTGGGAAGAAGCGCTTCATTGTCAGTCGAGCCCGTGGAACAAGCAAAGCCCAAGTCTGTATACGAAGGCGTCGTCGCAAATGGCCCAGTGGTCTTGGATGATGCTTCGTTGCCAACATTTACTCCGATACGGCTCGTGCCGGGGTCGTTCACAGTCCATCTCGCATTGGATATCCGCGAAGTCCGAGCAGTAAAAGACCGCGATTACATGCAGGACGAACTCACCAAAAAGGGGGTCAAGCCCCTCATGCGCGCGTTGGAAATCGGCGACGCGCAGTGGATCGCCAAATGCCATGATCCCACCGCCCTGTCCCGTCACGGTGCAGAAGGAGACGAAGTCGTCCTGGACTGGATCGTCGAGCGCAAACGACTTGACGATTTGGTCAGCAGTATCAAGGATGGTCGTTTCCACGAGCAAAAGTTCCGACTTCGCAAATCTGGCGTCAAGCATGTGGTGTACATCGTCGAAGAGATTGCCATGGACTCGGGTTACTACTCTAAGATCGAGGAGATGATACAGTCGGCCACCGCCTCCACTCAAGTAGTTAACGGCTACTTCCTGAAGAAGACCCAGAAAATGGACGACACAATCCGCTACCTCGCGCGCATGACGTTTATGCTTAAGAAGATGTATGAAAGCAAGCCTCTCCAGGTGATCCCGACGCCAGCCCTGACGGCGCAGAATTATCTCCCGCTGCTGGAACACTTGCGAGAAAACGAACCGTTGACGGGCTACTACATCACATACCCGGCATTCGCATCGTTGGCGTCCAAGTCGGATATGATGACGTTACGAGACATTTATCTCAAGATGCTCATGACAACGAGGGGTATTACAGGAGAGAAGGCATTGGAGATTCAGAAGCGGTGGAAGACGCCGCATGATTTCATCAAGGCTTACCAAGAGTGCGGCTCGGGCGAACAGGGCCTCAAGAGGAAGCGAGAGATGGTTATCAATGGCTTGCCCAACCTCGTGGGCCGCAAGAAGATTGCCAAGGCCGTCAGTCAGCGACTGGCCGAAGTCTGGGGCGATGCTTGAGCATGGACTATCTGGATAGCGCGGAGCACATTGTGTCAACAACGCAGATTAGGATATGCCAACTGTATAGCAAACTTGAGATGCAAAACCAAGGGCGGCGCAAAGAGACCAAGAAATTCCCACAATGCTCCTAGGATTTTCCGCCCAGCCCCTGAGCGACGATGCGCTCCACCATTTTCTCCAGCGGGGCGCTGCCCGCGCCGCCGAGGTAGCTCGCCAGGCTCTTCTCGGCGTACTTGGCCATCATGTCGACCTCGACATTGACGGTGTCGCCGGGCTTCTTCCCCGCAACGACAACCTTCTCCTGGGTGTAGCTGATGAGCATGACCTCCCACCAGCCCTCGTCGTCGTTGACCTGGGTGACGGTGAGGCTGGTGCCGTCGAGGGCGACGTAGCCCTTGTAGACAACGTAGCGCAGCACGGCCTTGTCGCGCGGCGCGAAGCGGAAGGTCAGCGCATTGCCGTCGGGCGTGACGGCGAGGATGGCGGCGGTGGTGTCGACGTGGCCTTGGACAAAGTGGCCGCCCATGCGGGTGTCGGCGCGGACAGCGCGCTCGAGGTTGACGCGGGAGTCCTGGTCCAGGTGGCCCAGGTTGGTGATGCGGAGGGTCTCCGGGGCGACGCCGACCCGGAAAGACGGCGGCGAGGTCTCGAACTGGGTGACGGTGAGGCAGACGCCGTTGATGGCGATGGAGTCGCCGAGGTGGCAGTCCGAGAGGAGCGTAGAGGACTCGGGGAGGGTGATTGTGAGGGAAGTGCCGCCCGTCTCGTCGTTGGGGTTGAGTTCGGAGACGACTGGGGGATGTGTTAGTTGAGTGGCGATGGAGAGGTGAGTCAAGGGGGGCGGGTAATGGGGCAGGTGAGGGGCTCCGGACCTCCGATGTCTTCGACGATGCCTGTGAACATGGCTGCGTTTCTGTGTCTTGCCTGGGTTACGGCTTTGCGTTTATATCTCCGACTGTCCTGGAGCTGGGAAGACCAAGATCGTGAGGGTGGGCTGGCTGAGTGAGTGAGTGAGTGGGCAGGATGAGAGGTCGTCAAATGCTTTCGGAAGCTATGGGTATCTCTGATCGGTGACCCCTCCAAATAAAAACACCCCTCCCCCCACTTTCTGCAATGGGCGGACGGGCGATGGCCACTAATAAGAAACATTCAAAGCCATGCACCGCACCGCCTATTTCCTATGGAATTCGTAATTCGCCTAGTTACCACATGTACTTCGTCCGATCATTGCGGTACCCCAGTCCCCCAGCTGCGGATCGGTTCCCGTCGTTTATTCCTGACAGTCACCTTGCGCTGGCGCACCATTGATCGCGTCCTCTATCATTCTAGGGCATTCGAAACGGCTCAGCGCGAAGTTAGTCAGCATGCTTGACCGTTGTCGATAGGCGTTCAGGGATCAGTGGGGAACTCTTTGCACACCCGCGCGCGGGTTTCCAAGGTCGGGGTGGGGGGCAAGATAGATATGTAAGCATCATCACATCAGACAACGGACTCGGAAGGGATATGGTTGATGGGGCTTTTTCCCTTCTCGCTTGATGCGTGCAACTTTCAATGTCTGCCCTAGAAAATACGGGGCGTATTGCCTGTGAACCAAGATGCTTGTGTTCAGGTGCCATTCGAGTTTGTTAGATCTGCCAGCAAGCGTTAGCAAGCCCAAGACACCCCCCCCCCCCCGTTTAGGTCAACGATATCTACCCAGGGATATCGTAAGTTTGCCGCCAACATTTTCACTAACAGTGTACGGTAGTTTTTGCAATACCTCAACTCGCTATTTGTGCACCCTACTGGCATAGCTGGGTCACGACTTTGGACATTTCGGTCATGTATCTTCACAGACAAGACTGAGGCAGCCACAGTAGGAATCCAAAGGTGAACAGCCGGGCGAACAGCCGATGACGCATAAAAATGAAGGAATGGGTGTACAGAGAGCAATGCCACGGCGAGCATGAGTGCAAGTCTGTATAGCGTAAGCATTGCTGTCCTTATAAGACTGTTCTTTTAGAGGTTTCCAGTAAATGATCAGCATAGAGGCAACCATATGCTCGCTGGAAACGTCAGACCTTGGCATTGACTGGCTTTCACCAACCCGCCAGCTAATCACTGCAGTACTTCCCGGAGTCTCTCGGATGGAACGGAGGTGAGCTGTTGATCAATAGCCTCAACAACGTTCATTGGTGGGTGTCGCTTCCCGTACCTGTTCCGGTGGGCTACACTATCGATTTACTCTATCGCTCCGAACCAGTCACCAGCGCGTCGGCTTTGAGATATGAGAGTAGCCCGCTTGACTTAGCCTACTTGTCTCCCCCTGGGAGTCCAAGATTAACAACCTACACCTGATTCATCTGTCAACAGCGGGCCATGTGAAAACCGACCGGCGACCTGATCATCCGTTAGTCGGAGTGCTTGTACTCCGATAAACGGCACATTAAAGTCGCGTAGTTTGTGGATAGAGCCACGCATGGCTTAAACTCGCAGGTCGCCATGTCCAAGAGTTACAATGAGAGGGTTGGCGAGATCTCAACAGGAAAGAGTGCAAAGGATAGATGATGATGATCGTAATAGGTCATAAATATTTGGGCGGTTACACGCCATGCTGTTGTGTTGGTATGCTTATTCTATTCACAAGAGGGAGGAAACCCCCCGGTCCAATGCAAGCCAGCCAGCCGTCTTCACCCCGATCAGAAACTCCGAACCCACTTTTGGTACTCCATGATTATGATGCAAGACTTTCGTACAATTCGTCCATTAGGCCCTCTTCTCATCCATATCCGTCCTCGCCCCAATGACAGGGCTGGGCTGGATCTGGTCGCTCGTCTCCTTCTCCCTTGAAGAGGACGAGGAGGACGCCTCGGCGCCGTCGGCCATGACACCGTTGGAGTTCTTGCCCTTGTGCTGGTCCTTGAAGTAACCGTGCATCGCTTCGGAGAACATGTCCGGGTCCTCCCAGACCTCGGGCTCCTTCTCACCCTGCATAGCCTGCCTCTCCTCCCACTCCTTGCGCATGTCCTCGATCTGCGCCTTGTGGTCCTTCTCGGCGTCGTAGTACTTGCCGACGCCGCGGAGGCGCTCCCAGACGCTGAGATGGGTGGGATGCACGGCGACGCCGTGGTACTCGGCCTCCTTGCCATTACGGATGTAGGTCCAGCGGCGCTCCTGCTCCTTGAGGTCCAGGCCCGTGGTGTCGGGCAGGAAGAGCCAGGTGAGGAGCATGCCGGCGAGACCGAACCAAGGAACGACGTAGAACTTGGTCCGGGTGTCGATGTAGTTGTAAAGGACAGAGGCGAGGAGGGCCCCGGCCTTTCCGATACAAGCGGAGAATCCGTGGGCCGTGGCGCGGATGGGGGTAGGGAACACCTCACCGGCGACGAGGAAGGTGACCGAGTTGGGGCCGAACTGGTTGAAGAAGGAGCTGAGGAAGTACATGGCCTGGAAAGCGTGGACGCCGGCGGGGCTGACGTAATAGTCGAAGTTGAAGGCCGGGATAACGAACATGATGAAGCACATCAGGAAGCCGACCTGCTGCATCATCTTGCGACCGTAGAGCTTGTTGTCGATGAACATAGAGGCGAGGTAGTAGCCGCAGAGGGAGACGACGACGTTGATCAGACTCCAGGTCCACTTGGTCAGGAGAGAGTTGGGGTTGCTGGAGATGATGGAGATAAACTGGCCCTGGAAGAGCTTGTTGCCGTAGAAGAAGACGTCGTTGCAGAACCAGGTGCCGGCGGTGGCGAGGAGACGGCCGCCAAAGTGCTGGCAGCAGTACTTGAGAGCGTTGACGTCGTAGCCGGTGACGCCCTGCTTCTTTTTGGCGAGGGCAAGCTGCTGGTTCGCACGCGGCATCTTCCAGATACGGTAGTAGACGAGCCACAGGGTGCCAATGGCCGGCAGGGCGAACGAGATGCGGAAGGTGTACTGGGCGGCGGAGACGGAGTACGGGCCGTCGCCGTAGCCGCGGTTAAAGATGACGAGCAGGACGATGAGGACAACCTGGTTGACGAGCTGGCCCCAGCCCTGCATCAAGAAAGCCATCGTGACCTTGCGGCCACGGTGAAGACGGTCATCGCGCGTAGACGTGCGGCCGGCCCCCACCGCGTTCTCCATGGAGGAGGTGGCGGTGATGGGATATTCGCCGCCGACGCCGAAGCCGTAGAAGAAGAGGGACCAGGCGTAGAAGATGACCCAACCCTGGAGAGAGGAGGCCCAGCTGCCGGTCAAGAGCAGCAGACCAATGAACATGATGGCGGCGTCCTGGATGAGACCGTAGCGACGACCAATCCAGTCACCAATAACCTGCAACGGCGTTAGAAACTGTGCTCTCGCAACGGGTGATCCCAGCACTTACACCAATGGCAGCTTGACCAATCATGATACCGACAATCTCGAGGTAGGTGACAGAGGCAACCCAGTTCTGGGTACAGACGGTGTGCGACTTTCCCCAGCATTCAGGCCAGACGGCAGCGAAGAGCGGCTCCAAGTTACCGATGGAGAACAAGACGTAGCCCTCGAGACCGAGACCGGCACCAGGGAGGACGGCGTTGCGGAAGTACCAAGAGACGGGCGAGAGAGGGTCCTTCTTCATCATCGCTGCGGTGGCCCTGATCTCCTTGAGGGCCTCGTCGCGGTCGACCTTGCTGACGAAGTTGACGCGTTTCCACCAAGGCAGATCGGCCCAGTAAGTGCCATCGGGCGTGTACGAGTCATCGGGGCGCGTGACATGGCCGAAAATCTGGCGTTCGTACTCGGTGGTGTGCTCTGTGGGGTAGTCGTCGCCGGTCTCAGGGCCGTGAGGCACGGGAAGGACGCCAATAGGCGCAGAATGGCGATGAGTCGCCATTGTGTTTTAAAAACCCTCGACCAAGGTGCCCGAAAGACTTGCTTGTATCGTAGGTGAAAAAGGCTGAAGAAAAACCCAGCTGAGGTGGCTCGCGCGTAGATGACCAAGAGCGGGCGGCAGGTGGTATTTAGATGTAAGTCTCGTCGGGTGTGTCGTGAGGAGACCAAAGCTGAACCTTAGGACGATGGGACGATACCCAAGGACAAGGTTCACTCGACGAGGCGGTTCCTTTCACCGTAAAAAAAGCAGGTGAGGGAAGACAAGGGTTGGGTGCTGGCCACGAGGGGAGAAGTGAAAGGAAAGGAGAGCCGATCAGGTCAAGAGGGACGGGAGCAGATATAAGCAAAGTTGATCCTGGGATGGAGTGGGTGGTGGAGGGTTGAGGTGGGCAAGCTGGGGGAGGGCGTCCCGCCTTACGGATACTTCGTAGCGATAAGACGTCTAGTGAAGTGGAAGCATCGACTCTGGACCAGTGTCAGTCGAGGATTCGATCCCGTGGCAGCTTGATCTACTTCAGCGGCGGGCCAACGGTTCTGCTATATTCGGGATGGTCCCCTGGTTAGTGTATCCGTAGACAGGGTACACTCGAAGCTTTTGCCAAGTTGAGTGACTGAAGGCAAAGGTAAGCTAACGGGGGAGGGGTGGGCAAGAGATTTAGAAGATTAAATAAGGTGCGGGACCAGTAATTCGGGGCAGCGAGGAGGCAAAGCAATAATCGGTAACCAAAAGGCGAGATGTAAAACCTGCTTGTATCCGTACGGATACAGTATAAGCACATCCACGGTGTGGCTCGGATGGGACAGACTAGAAGACGACTAGCGGGCTGGGGGCCGATGCACAAAGCGGCGTCAAGGGAGGGAGACGGAAAAAGAGAGACGGAAAAAGAGAGTGGGTGTGTGGCCACCCAGTCCACTTGGACCCCCCCAGGGGTTGGGCTAGGATCCATGACCATCGGCTGGACCATGGGATGGCAAGGTGGTAGGGAGAGCAACGTCCCCAGTGTCGGCGGGTACCTTTGCTGCAGCGTTTATGGCTAAAAGTAGCCATATCCGTTGGAAAGAAAGAGGTACCGAGTGTGGTAGAAGACGAGGCGATACTTCAAGACGGAGACGGATGGCCTCATGGAGTGGAAGGGACTCTTTAGACGGCCCGTGGATCTTGACACACAGTCCATATCATCATCACGCAGCTAAGCAGTGGAAAGGAGCGGTCGAGGTCGCCGTGAGGTTCGGGAAGGAGAGCAAGAGACGGGAGACGGGCCGGCAAGCAAGAAACCCGAGGGTTGTGTGTTTTGCGCCAAAAACAGATGGCGAAGCAAAGAAGAAAAAATAAAAAGGACATGCAAAGACAGATACAGGGACCAGCCGCGGTCAACCCGAGAACGGCGGGGCGCAACGGCTTTACGTCACTGGGATGGGCTGGTTAGCAGGTCAGGCACATCGACAGTGCGGTTCCACGACGAGATGCCAGTACGTACCGGTCTTGGCTGACTCAATGGCAGTGTAGGTATATGTAAATGCGAGGCAAGGTGCCTCGGCCTCGGTCGAGTAAAAGCGAAAGGATAAAGATTCCTCGAGTTGAATCGGTACTCTGCGATCGTCTGATACCTTCTTTTCCGTCTCTCTTTCTCTCGCTCTTTTGGGCTAGGTTGGGTTGGCTGGCTTGATTATTCCCGTTCCAACTCCATGACAGAGTTAGGCCAGACAGCCTCTTTGGTCCTTTACGGTACCATGGTCTGCACATCAAGGCAAACCCCGTCCCTTCCCTCGGCCCTTTTTAGGAAAACCCCCCCATTGGTTACCTGGATCCCCCAAATTGCCCTCACCATCTCCTTTTCCCCAATATATTTTACAATGTACGGATAAACACGTACCCTTTCGGCCGAGGTCAAAGCCGTCTGTCTGTCTGTCTGTAGTGTAGTGGAGAAGAGAAAATACATAAAAGAAAAAACCACCCGAAAAGTCCAGGCGCTTCTCATGCCCTGCTGACCCGCCCCGCCATTCTGCGGATGCAGAGCGAGGGAGGATTCCTTGCTGCTGCGCAGCCATCTGCAGCAGGAAAGGACGGCTAGATGCTCTCTTTCCTCCCCTCCCCAGAAAAATGGGGGGAGGGATTCGACAGGGGAGAAGACGAAGAATAGGGCGACGGTGGGTGGAACAGAAAGATCGTCGAACCAATCTCATCTTCCCGTCGCTCATCCACCCCGTTCTCCATATCAAAAACAAAATAAAAAAGCACACGCTGCTAGCTTCTAAGCCCATCCATCATCCTTCCTTGCACGCGGCCGCCCCGCCCCTCCTCGTCTTGTCCCTTTCCGAGCGAACTTCTCCCCTCCCCCACTTCCTTCCCTTGACGAGCTTAAAGGGATTACGTCTCAGACTCGAGAGCCGCCGAAACAAAACCTGCCCAGATGGGCCAATCAGCTGCCCGCAACGGAAAACGTGCCAGATCGATTGACTCCCGGCAAACCCGCACTTCCGGCATGGCTCCCTTTTTTTTTTGTTTTTTGTTTTTTGCACGGCGCTCTCTGGGTCATCGCCCGGGACGGGGAGCACTGAAAATTTTCGACGCCAGACGGCAATCGTACGGTGACTTGCCGGGCGTGTGATGCGATGCGCCCCCCATGGCCTGCTTCCCGCATGCCGAGCCGTCGCCAAGCCTCGATTGTTTTCTACCTTCCGGTGCTAGCCGCCTTCAAGAAACTGCTCGTGTGCTCGCTTTCCCTTTGCTCTCGTCGCCCTCGTGATGCCCCCCCCTTTACGTCGCCCGCCAAGCTGCCAAGCCCATGATCCATCCCCAAGCCACGCCTGCCACGCACATTGGCAAAGCTTCTTTGCACTCATCCTCTCACCCTATCTCTCTTCTCTCCTTCTTCTCCCGACGTCGGCTCGCGGACTGACTCGAGCTTATACCATGACCAGGAGGGGTTAAGAATTGGAAGATGAGAAATGGTAGGTTTGTTTTGTCAACGGGGTGGGTGTGGGGTTGATTTTGATTCAATATTTCTCACAAGAATGAGTACATTTGTGATTTCTTTTTCAAATATTGGCAAGGCAAAAGGGCAAGGCGAAATCATTTGAAAATGCGCATTATCAACTTCAGCTAGGAACTCTCCACTATTTATAGTATCAGTGTGATATAGAACATGACTCTTTCGTCGGCATTGGAGATGAGAATCCATCCATTCATCCATCCATCCATCCACCCCTTGAGCCAATGCGTGAGTGAACCGCAGTTTCCCGCGCTTTTGCTCACAATAACACCACCACCAATTCTCTGTGGGACCCCTTGCCTTCCTTTCCATCACCCAAACGATGAGGGATGATGGATGGCAAGGCCGCACCGGCAATCGCCAAAACATGCCCTCTCACGAGATCGTCCAGAGAATAAGCCTCATGCATCCTTGAAGTCCATCAAACCTAACCCCCGCACTTCCCTTTCCCCGACAGAAAAAAAGACCAAAAAGCATGCAGCCGAGAACGACGGCAATGCCCCCATCTAACTCTACGACCCAGTGGCGTGGCGTGGCGTGGCGCGGCATCCGACAAACTCACATTTTGACTTTCCTCCGCATCCAAACAACCTGCCAAGTTCGTGACGACCCAGGAAACCCCACGCCTTCTGGCCCAAGAGAGAGAGAGAGAGAGAGAGAGAGAATTGGACTTTCCTTTGCACGTTGCTAATACCCGGCTCAACCATCGCCATTTCCGCTCGGGCATCCGAAAAAGCGTGCGGACAGGTCGCGATCGCTTCGGCCAACCCGCCGCGCGTGACAAGCGTAGGTAGCAAGCATTCCCTCGCCTAGAGATCCCTCCTCCCGTGAAAGCTTCATCACCCTTTGGAACCGTCCAGCCCAGAGTCAAGCGCGCGCGCAGTGTTTCCAGAGGGCAACACAATCACATGTACAACAAGCCCAAAACAAAACAAAAAGAATGTGAAACAAAAAAAGATTCAAGAAAAGAAAACAGATGCTCTGTATACAGAATGACGACTCGTCCAATTATTCCCTTTGCCTTCTTCCCCCGCGGCCGAAGCGCTTTGCCTCGGACGAAGAAAAGAAAAGAAAAAACGACCTGGCCCAAGCTGTGAACCACATTCAAACGCCGAATCTACCTCCCATCCCATGAGCGAACCTTGCCACGAAGTCAAAGCACACCGTGTGTGTTTTTATATCTCCAGCTACGGTCGAGCATTCATCACCGCCGACCAACCCCAAGGGTCCGAGGGCCTCCTGGTTGTCCTGTGACAGCTCTCCAGATAGCACCTACCTCGGTATGCATTTGCAGTCGATGGGGACTTGTTGGCTATCGCACGTAGCTGTCTTTGGTGGAAGCTAAGAACAAAGCCTGTTAGCCAATTTTTCCGTCATAATAAGTAAGATTACTTCACCTTTCCCTCCCGGTTGCATTTGATCATGCAGTTTCCTTTACAGCTGCCGCCGACTGGAGTCGCAGCCAGTACCTGAAGGCCCATAAACGCCATAATAAATGACGTGATAAAAGTAGCCTTCATGATGGTGGATTTTTAGACTTTTATAAAGTAGCCTGAGCAAAATTTTCAAATTCGGTATGAAAAGAAACATCAGGCAGAGAAGTTAGGCCTAGAATACAGGCGGTTTTTATATACCTAATACATTACGGGAACTACCCCTAAAGTATAATAGGTTACTTAGTGAGCTTATGAAACGACTCTGATACCCTACCTAGTTGGTAGTATTCTAAACATTGCTGTTATTGGCCTGGTAAGAAATGCAAGTAGGCAGTATCCTTGTTTCACGTCAAGCCATACAGGTTACTAGATATAGTCTATGTTGTGTTGAGTTTTGGATATGATACTTATACTGTGGTTTTCCGACCATGTAGAAGTCTTATTGTGTACCTGTGCGGGCTTGAGAGGACCGCCTTGGATACATAACTTAGTCATCGCCCGCGCGTTTTGACCCATCTGTAGCCTCCTGCTGCTGCATTACTTGGCGGGGGCACTTGAAATTGAGATATCAAACCGTCGCCAAGAAACGCCTCCGTCAGTATGCATCGACGCGCTGGGAACTCTTGATGACCTCTTGGCAACATGAGTTGGGGGCAGAGGCAAGACATTAAACCAAGATACGTTTCTAGGGCAGTCCCTCTTGAGATCGCACAGGTACACAATAGTACTTTACACAGTCAGAAAAAACACAGTATAAGTATCATACTCAATACTCAGCACAATATAGAGCAAGGCATCAAACGTTAGGGGCAGCCATAATGAGCGCCAACGGCATCATCATCGCGAAGGGGTTGAAACCACGGCTAAACCCGCACTGTATGCAATCTGAGAATGATTGTATTCAATCTTGGTTTCTAGGGCTTTTTGTCTTAATTTTCCGATTCAGCCATGGCCTCCCCGACTTTTTGGCGGTCACCTTGTCGGACCAAAGTTCAAATGACTAAAAGCAGAAACTCGGCACAGGAGCCCTCCTTTTGCTCGGCGCAATGATACTATTTCGAGATGCTTGTCAACTAAGCTATACTTGCTCAGTCTGCATCTTCTATATCGAAAGTTGAGTTGCTGTAACTCGAACCCGCCGCGCCAGAGACCCTGATCCTGTCCATCCCTTTTCATGACCCAGATGCAGTTTGTAAGAAAGAGCCTAAATTGTGTAGACACAGAACAATGTAGAAAAGGAAAGGGAAAAAAAGTGAGAAAAAGTTCCAGAGTGGTGTGGTGGTTGTGGGTGAGCGAGATCATCGCCAAACAAGAAAGAATTCTGTGCAGAAGAATGAAAGTCGGTACACGCAAGGCAACGCAACACCCTCGCGTCTGCCCCACGTCGCAAAATGCAAACATTTGAAATAGAAGCCCTCCCATCGCGTGATTCCATCCCCTTCCCCCGAGGGCCTTCGGGCTGAGCCATTCCGGTTGAACCCGCAAACGCCAAAGCCTTTCGAAACTGTGACAGACTCAAGGAAACGATGCAGTCTGCGTGTCGCTGTTGTCCCCAATAAACGCCTCGCTGTCGGGAAAACGACTAGGAAAAAAAGACAAAGAAAAAAAGAAGAAAAAAGAAAAGAAGAAAAAAGAAAAGAAGAAAAAAGAAAAGAAAGGGGGTGGTACATCTTGTTTAGAACCGTCCAAAGTGTCGTGGGCTTCGGCGGCGCTCGAGCCTGTGGCAATTTTGTCCTACTGGGAGCCCAATAAACCCGACCTTTCCAATGGCCGCGGTGTTGGCTCCTCATCCGCAACGTCTTCTCGGTTGGTCGGTTGCGGTCTCGGCGTCTCATCGACATCGGGAACTAGAAACTTGTCTTCCGAGTTGACACCACTATCCGGGGGCGTCCGCGTGGCTGCATCCCGTAGCGTCTCGTACGAGGGCATGTCAATTTCCTTTGAGGGTGTGACAACTTGAGTAATAGGTTCCGGAGTGCTTTCCGATCCAATCGTGACACTATCGTGGCTATCGGCCCTCATCATCTCGATTCCAAGCTTTGAACTAGGCAGTAGCGGCTTGCCTCGGAATAGCTTGTCTCGACCAAGGCCAAGCTCTTCGTCCTCATCGTCGGCCGAGTCCGTTCCCTCGACGAGGCGCTTCTCCATGTGCTCTTTTCTTGCCTTCAGCTTTTCCACAGAGTGCTGTGGCGCTGACCTTCGGGTGTGCTCCAGTTGTCCCGGTGCGGACTGCTGCGTGACAAGTGGCGGCAGGGACTTGGGCGAGTTCACTGGGGGCGCGCTTTCATCCTGGGTGATTCCCAACCCGCCCTCGTCCCAGTCGCCGGTGGCCTTTCGGCTGATCACCACCGGTACATCATCAGTTGACACCGACTCAGAGTCTCCGAAAAGGCTGGAGCTGATAGAGTCCTCCCGACTCGAAGTTACCAAGCTGCTGCCCGGTCGTCCGGCGTACAAAGACGAGCTTGAAGTCGGGCTATCGTCCGCTCGCGAACTAGTCTGACGAAGACCGGATGGAACGGGTTGTGAGTGTCCCAGTGACATCGAGTAGTTGATGCCGGGCGACTCTGGTTTCCACTGGCAGAGATTCTTGAGGACCTCGGTCAACTTAGAACTCGAGATCGGCTTCTCGACCAGGGAGTCGAAGTAATGAGGTGCTTGTAGCTCTTTGAGATAGGCTGTGATAGCGACAATGGGCGTATGCGAATTGGTGTTCTTGGTCTCCCGAATCATCCGAGCCACGTCGGCGCCGTTGATCTGAGGTAACCTATACTCCAAGAAGATGATGTCGAATTTAATCTCGCTCATAGCGTATCTCACGGCCTCGGACCCGTTGGCAACTGAGATTGTTCGGCAACGCAGTTTCTCGAGCAATTTTTCCATGACCATGCGAGACACCGGATGGTCCTCGCAGATCAGAACGTCCAACGGTCGGAACATTGGGCCGCCATCAATAGCGATTTGAGAGAGGCGGCGAGAGCTCTGGCGGCGTCTCTGCACCCGAAGAAGCGCATTGTGTTTGTCACCCTCGTTATCGGATGAAGAAGGGGACATATCGAATACCTGGCTACGACGATTGCGGTGGTGCGAGAGTACGTCTGAAGCGATTGGGCTGCCTTCTTGGGACTGGGAACCCACAGTCAAGGACCTCGATCGGCTGCTCGATGCCTGTTTAGGTGTCGATACCAGTTTCTGAGGCGACAGGGCCAACGGCGGCGGGGGCCCGGAGCCACGCCCCTTTACTGGAGAAGCAGCCGCACTCGTCGCCGCCTTCTGCAAGCTTGGCGGAACCCGCGGTATGTCAAGGGACGTAGGCTGGTGAGACACACCCGATTGTTGCGAGAGACTCGAGGAGTTGCTGGATGCCTTGCGTCTTCCTTCGCTGCCTTGGCCAGCAACGAAGGAGACAAGCAGGGGTGACGACGGCTGAGAAGCCCTGCTGGGGGATGAGTTGGCGTGGCTCAGCCCGGAAGGTGATTGTGGCCGGTTTTTCGCATTTGAAATTGTACGCTGAACCGGGTTGGACAGCACCGGGCTGTGATCGAGGATGGGACCAGGCGAGGTGACGCTTCCGCCAGGGCTGATGACGGTCGGTTTGTTCTGGGACGCCAACGCCTCTGCGCGGAGTTTTTGAATCACATCCTTGTTGGCCTTCTCCAAAACTGGAAGGTTCTTGAATGCAAAACTGCCAAAGTCATCTGCCACGACGGGCTCGCTAAGCCGCCTGCTCTTTGAGTCTCTCACATGTGGAGGGATGTGAAGTGGCATCAAGTTGCGCTTGATCGAGTTAACCTGAGATCGGACACGAGACAGAGCATCGTGCGGTCGATCGTGGTAGTCGGAGCCTGTGCCAGAGATAGGCGGCGACAACTGATCTTCCATCTCTTCGGCGAAAGACTGCAAGACGGCTCCACGAGCATCGAAATATTCTGTGTCTTCGGGGTGTTCGAGTTGTGGCACAAACTGCGCTTCGTCCTGGAGCAAAGTCTCCCAGTTGATAGCCTCGAACCAGGGGTGACTGCGGATCTCGTCGCCGCCGCAGGGGAACTTATCCTCTCGGTTGGCCCCAAGTCGCGACTGGGGTTCCATGCAAAGCAACTTGTTGATTAGATCCTTTGCCTCGTCGGAGATGGGCTCGCATTCATTCTCATCGGGCCACTGGATCTTGCGTGCAAGAATATTCTCAAAGACTTCTTCAGCTTCATCGGCGTGGAAGGGTGGAAAGCCATAAAGGAATTCGAACATGATGCATCCAACAGACCACCAATCGCTCGTCTCATCCTGCTTTTCGCCCTTGATTGTCTCGGGGGCCAGGTAGTCGGGGGTTCCAACGAACCGGCGGTTGGTGTCTTCGGGATCGAACAGAGCCATCGGAGGCGGCATCATGGATGACTGAGGTGTGCTCTTGCCCAGGAAGTCGACGCTAGACTGAGTGCTGGCGTGATGAAGTGCCGTCATGTCTGGCGAGGCCTGGCCAGCGCTGTCGCTTGCATCTTCCGGGGCCGGGTGCGAGCTTTGGGTTGGCTGGTTGTGCTCTTGGTCGTTGAGCGAAAAGCTATTGAGCATGCGCGCGAGGGTTTCGCTGCCGCCACTATCGCTACGATGACTCGAGAGACGTCGGGCCTCCGGGCCTCCCAGGGCGAAGTATGAGGGCTGCCCGCCACTGGAGCCCGTATCAGGCGTCATCTGGGGCGTCATGCTGGGCGAGTGGGCATGACCGTGAAGATCTAGCGAGGTGGAGCGGGATGATGCCAACGACGACGAACGTGCGAATGGGCCTTGCTTGAGGAGATCGGGCGTGGGATCCGAGTTTTGGCTGTCAAGCGCCCGCTTTTGTCGTCCGACCAAACCCATGCGTGACAGGCCAAAATCCGTAAGCTTCAAGTGGCCCTTCTGATCGATAAGCAAGTTATCTGGCTTCAAGTCGCGATGGATGATGCCCCGGCTATGAAGGTGTTCTACGCCGAGAACTACTTCTCCAAGATATTTCTTGACCCAATCTTCCGGAAGACCCCCGAGGACCTTGATGAGGGATGCACAGTCGCCGCCATTAAGATATTCCATGACAAGATAAAGGTAATCTTTGCTGGAGAAAGTCCAATAGAGCTTGGCGACAAACTCGCTCTGGCCTTGCCACATCATAATGGCGCGTTCAGCCTTGACATTGCCAACCTGGTTCTTGGCAACCATGTCGGCCTTTTTCAGAACCTTGATAGCAAAGTATTCTCCCGTTGACTTCTTCTTCGATAGGTAAACACTGCCAAAGGCTCCTTTGCTAATTGGCTTGATGATCTCGAAATCTTTGATAGAAGGAGGCGCCGGCCGTGCTTGTGGCGGAGGCTGGTGGGCTGCCAGTCTCGGGGATGGGGGGCCCTTCATCACGAACTCGGACATCGCTGTCGAGGACTGTCGGCGGTGGTGGCCCACCGGCAGATGAGCTGGCGAGCTGAAGTCGCTTCCAGGTAGCAGCGGCGATGCTTCAGGAGACGTGATGCCGTCTTGTGAGAACGGAAAGTTGCGCGGTTTGATGATACGGAGTGGGGATGCTGGCTGATTGAGGCGCGAAGGCGATTCTTGCCTTCGGGGCGATGAGGCGCCGGGTAGGATAATGCTCCGACGATGGTGTTGTCTGGAGCTTGCCGCTCGGCGGAGGTCCCCAAAGTCGGATATCGGGGAGTCGGTGCGGGGTGGCTGACGTGAGGTCACGGAAGATGAGCGGATACTTCCATCGCTGTCTCCATTGTCGCTCTCGAAGAGTAACGATTCTCGCCTGGACTCACGAGCAGGCGCAGCTGGGTTGATACCTCCCAAGTTGGATCTGGGCGTCGGGCACTCTCTCGGACTGCTTGACCGTGCCGATCCCACAAAAGAAATGGGCCGGATTCTGTCTGCGGTGTCATTGAGGCTGACGTTTTGTAGCGCGACTGTGAGAGCCGAAGGGTTATCGAAGGAGCCCTGGAAGAAGAGTTCCTCGTGTGCGGGCGTGGCCCCCGCGTCTTCCTCCTCCTCCTCCTCGGTGGAGTCGCTAAGACGTCCGGCAGCAATCCGGGCTGCTTTCCGCATTGCCTCATCGATGCAGTCTTGAACAATGACGGCGAACTCGATCCTAATGCGCTCGGCGTATTCGATGATCTTGCGATGTCTGAAGACGGCCTCCACCTTCGTTTTGGCTGCTTTTTCGGTATCAGCGCACAGCAGAGCAAGGCCCTGCTCCTGTTCCAACGTGTTAGTGCTGGGCGACTGCCACTGCATGACCTGTGAGATGCGAGACTCGGACTGGGGAGATTGGGTCCTGATCTCGCTAGGGTTCTGCAAAGAAGCCTCCTTCACCGCCGGGGTACTGATCTCGATCGCAGTATCGCAGAGGTCGAGGAGCAACTCGACAATTCTTGCCTGGGGGCGTCGAATGGCAAAAGAACGAGCTCGTGAGTGTCCAAAGCCGCCTGACCTTTCCCGAGACTGTGACACGGAACTCCCGGGGGACGATTGGGCCGAAAGGGGTGGGCCGATCGGCAGGCCCTTGTACTCGGCAGCTGGGCCGGAGAGCTGATCCCCTGGCAGTGGTCTGCTTTTTCTTGCTTCGAGGGCATCGAGGACCTTGACAATGCAGTGTCGGTGATCGGTCAAACTGTCTTGGGCCATCTGCACATCCATTTCCGCCCTGTGCTCCTGCAGACACAAGTCGGTGTGCTTTTCGAACCACCAAGGCGAGATTTGCCGCTCGCAAATTCGGCACAGGACTGGCAGCGGCGGAGGGTGGTTTTCGGGGTCGTCGAGGCCGGACTCGGCCAGCTGCGTAAGGTAGCTCGCAAGAACTTCGGCGCCAGATCCAAGAGAGTCAACAATGACAGCGGGGAGGTCAATCTTGATCTCTCTAGGCGCGATATAGGGTCGAATCATCCACATTGTCTGATACGTCCAACATTTAGCAAACGGACACGGTTACGAACAACAGTGTCTGCACTTACGTGGCTCTCTCCTCCCGAGACTCCGTCGTAGACCATGATACCTTGAGCTTCCAGGTCGATAGCCTCAGGGAGGAGCTTCTCGGCCCCATCGAGCTCCTGACCCTGAACAATGTCGATGGGTAACAACCTGGACAGGGGGCCCATTGCTACCGCGAAGCGGACTCTCTGGCTCCGGGAGTCGTCTGTCTTCATCGACTCCACGGTATCCGCGAATACCGTCTTATTGTCGCTGACAATCAGGTCGGCTATCGCTGTATCTTTGACAGACTCGGGCTGAGTGCCAATCACATCGGCCCACGACGGGCTGACCCAGCGTATGGTGCCGTCGAGGTTGAGGTCGAGAATGACATTCAAAGTCTGCTCGGCAGCCTCTCGCAGTTCCTCTCTTTCTTCTCGGATGTCTTCGCTCAGAGATCGCTCCATAACGCCGGCCTGTGACCGGAGGGCAGTCACGGCCGGAGGCGCCAACATGTTGGGTTGCGGTGGTTCCATTGTGGGAGGGAGGCGGGTGGGATCCCCGGTTGTGACGATACCATTGGCCGACGTGATTCGTCTCGGCGAGCGAGGACTGACTGAATGGCGTTTGTTCGGCTTCGCACGCAAGGATGTGGTGGCTTTAGCAAGTCGCGAAATGGTTCAGCTCGGGGGGAAACCAAGCGGAAGCCAGGTTGTCTGGCAAAGGGCCAAGACTACAGGCAAGCCAAACCACCAGACATGACGGGTGTCGAAGTGGACTGTTTTGGGGCGCGAGAGGCAAGTGAGAGAGCCCTGGTGATCGACCACAAGGCGCTGCCCACTGTGCTGCGGAGAGTTGGGAAAAGACGTCGAAGGTGTTCGGCAGCGAGCGAGCGAGAGGCGTTTGAGTCGAACAGAAGGGTACGGGGATCCGCAAAGGCGGCACACTCGAGGTGACGTGAAAGGAAGTGGTCGAGTGCGGGTGTTGCTGCCGGCCTGGGTCGACCTGAGTGCCTCCGTGTTTAGTCGACGCTAGGACGTGACAGGAAGGGGTCGACGATAGGGGAGAGCAGAGCGAAGGCGGACGCGAGGATTGGCGTGGCCGTCTGGGACAGGAGCTCGCGGTTCGGTTGTCGATGGCCGTCCTGGGACCTTGTGGATCGTCGTCATACAAAACAGGAAACAGAGAAAGAGAGAGAGAGATAGAGAGAGGAGAGAAGAAGAAGAAAAAAAGGAGCCAAGGGAACAGCACAGGCAAAGTTCACGCCGCAGGGTGGCCTTTGTGATGATGGTGTCAGTCACACATTACCGTCCTTGCTCTCCGCCTTCTGGGTTAGCACTTAGCACCACTGCTATTAGAGCAACGGTACGGTAGGTACTTGGGAAGGTACAGAGTGATGGATAAGTCGGTCGTCTCCGGCAGCCAGCCCAGAGCAGAGGAGAGCATCCACGATTAAGCAGTGGTCGCGTCCTATGTATGGGACTCTCAGCGCATTCAAGTGGCCGCGGTGGACGGATTAAGCGGGGAAGGGGTCCTGTCCGACCAATCATGCAGGGATGCGCTAGGGGTGACCCAGTCAATGTACATGCATGACACGCCAAATCTGGGTGCAACGAAGGGTAGTTATACTCAGAGCAGCCTAGTGCCCTTTTGGAGTTAGCTTGCTCGCTAAAACACGAGCGAGAAGTCTGGGAGTCGGGCGTGACTTTGTTGTTTTTTTTGGTTTTTTTTTAGGGGGGGGAGGGGGGAAGGAGAGGAAGGAGCAGCAGCAAGCGCAGTCAGGGAGGGGAAGAGCAAGGAGAAGGAAAAGACAAGAGCGGAGACGGGCTTCAAGCAGCCAGTCCCATCCACATCCAGCCAGGGCAGTCAGTACTGGTACCAGAGCACCTCGAATATCGACGAGATGGGACGGACTGGGTAGACACTGGCCATCCCGCCCCCCTTGGGAGCATTTGATCACGCTTTGCTGAAGGGGCCGCCGTTTGCTGGGGGCTGCTGGGCAATTAATTAGGGGGTCACTCGGGGTTTTTTTGTCCGTGGACCAGCAAGCAGCCAGGCAAGAAGTTGTCAAGTCATTACTTGGATCCGGAGTCTTTCTGCGTTTGTTATCTCCTGTCTTTTCCTACCTATAGAAAGAAATAGTTACACTACTGCGTAGGTCATAGCACATCTCTATTGCCGCTTACAAACCAACTTCCCTCTCCCATGAGCCCACCTCCTCGTGGGTACCTAAAGTTCCAGGCAAACACGGCACAGGAAGGGACGATTCCGCGGGGGAAAACGAGGCATTGTCTCTCTCTCTTTCCAAGGAACAGGACGTAGATCAACAACGACCACGCAAGAAATGGTACGTCCGGGATGCACCCTCAGCCCACATCACCACCATCGCCTCATCCGGCCTCATGTCTTTTTTGTTTTGCTTGGGTCTTGTCTTGCCATATCTCTCTTGCTCTCTTTCTCGTACCATCCCACCCCCACCCTTTCCGGCTCTCACACCAACAATCAGGACACAACCGAGACGACACAATGGGCCATCGAATGTTTTCGTCTCTTGGGCGCTTAAGCCGTTTTTTTTTTTTTTGCCTTTGGGTCTGACGCATGATACACACGCCGTACACCACCCTCAATCCAATACGGTGCTCCCAGTGACTTGACGCCAAGGGAGAGCAGCAGAAACAACTCCCACAAGGTTTGACACGGCCACATGGGAAACTTTTGCTCCTTCGCCTCCCTCGTGCTAGTTCGACATGCTTGCTACCTGCAAAATGCCCTCCGTGCCCGCTCGCTGCGGGCTCGGAGATTCACTTGACTACCTAACCGGGCCCTCTTCAAGGGTCCAGATGCCAAATGCCATCCTGCAAACACGGACATCCCATCCTCGGGCTCATGCCGTTCAACGCAGTTTGCGGACGCCGAAGCCAAGGCCACATTCACGTATCCATGGCACACAACAGCTTCTCCAGAACGCATGCCTTAGATGGCATACCTACCTACCCACCCCAGCACCCGGAAACACTACAATTCTCATTGATTCAGGAGCCCCCATCAGATTAGCAAGAAACAGGTGAAACCCTTGTTGTTCTTGTATTTCGTGCCCTTGACTTCAGGAAATCCGTAAACGACTCGTAAATAGGCATTTTTGCTGTGTCAAAAGTTGCATAGCTTATTGACGCGATGGTAAGTGGTAGAGGAAAACACTCCTGTTTCTTTGTCACCCAAGTGTCAGCATGTTGAGGCGCTGCATGCCAGCCCCGGGGAACTACCTACCAGCTTGCACTGGGCCCTCCCGTCCCCCAGTCTATCCATGCCGTCGTGGTAAGACATCATCAGCTGGTCTCCCCATCCAAGGCGCTTCTCCTGCGGGCAGGGGGCTCTCCTCTTGACACCCACCACCCTCGCCGCAACGCAGCCTACTACGTTATGTGCATGGCTCTCCTTTGGCCACTATCGTGCCACACAACGGCCCTCTTCGTGCGCGCTACTCGAAATATACCGTCACATCCGCGGCATAACGGCACCTCTGCCTATTGGGCCCGTCCAGGAAAGAAGCCATAAAGTCTCCGCAGTAGGCTGGCTACGCATTCAGTCAAATGTAGCGTGTGCAGCCCGCGGGTCTCCTGCTCTTGGATCACCGCCGCCCACGTCCAAGTCGGCATCCCCCTCCTTGTCTCGCCGAGGGCTGCGGATCCCTGTGAGGGAAGGGCAGATCGTCGATGGGTCCATCCCAGACGGATCCCTTCGAGAATGCAAACGACTTGGCTCAAGCGGCCACTTAGCACTGCGTTGATCTGCATTGGGCCTCCTTAGTCCGGGGTGTCTCAGTTTTTTAGAAAGAGAGAAAAAAGCGGCAGAGATGCTGGAGGCGCGCCCTAGTGGATATCTCAACTGGCAGACTGGCTCCGACAGAGCCGGGGCGAGCGGAGTCTCAAAGTTACTATTGGAACGTCAGTTGTCAACCAAAGACACGCGTGCCGGACCCGAATCTCCAGAGCCAGCGGAACAATAACATGGGCTCTCTACCTAGTGTATCTGCAACTCGTCTGGCTGGGGAGACGAGAGTAACAACGCCACCCCACGCTTGGTCACCCAATCTACGTCAAACGGCGTTGGCAGAGCCTCTTGAGATGCCGAGAATCGCCTCATGCTGGATAAACATGCCTCTGTTTTATCAATTCCATCACATCACGTGTGCCGTTCGTTCGACTCCTCGCCGGCCTTGGAGGGGCTCGCAAGGCCCGGCGAAGGCGTGTGTTGTCTCGCTGCTGGTCAGCTTGTCAATAGATACGTACACCACCAGATACGGATACCACACACGCGATCTTGGATGCATTGCTTCATGGCTAGGTAATACCACCACAGGACAGCGGCTTAGCAACCCTCCCGCACAACTCGTTATGTAACATGCTCCGGTCTGCAGCTACATCCTCGCCTGCATCTGTTCACCGGTATTCCGACTGCTCTGCCGACTCTTTGCACGGAGTTGAACAGGAACCTTCCTACACGTCGGCAAGTCACAAACCAGAGCCTAGGAGGGGCAGAAGATGCATGTGCTTCGTGGTACTGCGGAAACGCAGCTGGCCGTCAACGACTACGATGCGATGTAAGCTCAATTACGCCATCACCCAACGCCTTGTATGTCGTGGAACGGTATCTGAGTTGTCAGCGGAGCAAAGAGGGGGGGACACCATGGTCCCAAAGCCTTGAGGACTGCGGTAAGGAAAACGGTCCCCATACGCCGTTCCGGGCAATGATGTGCCACAGGAGAGAGACACTGGACCGAGACAGGCTGGGGCTGAAGCTGGTCAAGAGCACGCTTGAAGGCGTCGAGAACCGTTTCGACTGTTCCTCTTCCGTCCTTGCAACGGCAGACCACAGCAGCCCACTGGCACCACCCCTCCCATCTCATACCGTCCATATGAGGTGTGACAAACCCATGTGTCATGGCCACCCACCGCCACGCTTCACTCGCCATACAGGGCAGGGAGACATCGTTCACATTCAGTTGCTCTCCGTGTATCCCACTCAGATGCCGTACGGTTGCAAAGGCTGAGAGATCAACTCCAAATGCCCCCCCTCCAAACGCCCGCGCCAAGACTACCGCCCGCATGATGTCGCCAACCCTGTCATCCCTGGCCTAACCATCCAATCGGCGGCGGCAAACCGGAAGGATCTCACGCACGGCGCAGTGATGTGTAGTGTACGTACAAGTGCATCCATTCCCAAGCACCGAATCACCTCGGTTTCTCCACGCGAGGTGGGTGCTGCAACGCGCAACACCCTCATTCCCCTTACCTGGTTAACTCCTCTTTATTTTGGTCTCTTCTTTTATTCTGTGTCTTTGGCCCTGTTAACTGGGTTCACCGACTGGTACGGAATACTACCCTCTTGTTACAAATGCTCTGCTGTCCTTCCCAGCCCTCCTGAGCTTCTTCGTCATCCCGATGATCCCTGCCTTTCAAGCAGGCCTCATGCTCCCAGAATGCTGGCTTCCCGTGCGCCCCCTTTTTGATCCTATGGCAGAATTGTCCGGTGGCAGCCCTCACCAACTCGCGGGCAAGGTAACGGTGCTGAATCGAGGTTCTTCCTTCGAACTGGGTTGTCCACTGCGCACAAGCGACCTGACCCCGTTCAAGGGACATGTATCCCCCGTCCCGCGCCTTGCGAGATGGTTGGTTTAGCCAGTCGTGCCTCCAGTCGCGCCGGGCTACTGATCATCCCCTCGGCGCCCCAGCCGGCAGATCGCTCGCAGATGTCGGTGACGATGAAATGAAAAGTACTACTGCAAACGATCGACGCCGCCTCGATTGTGTCGGGTGCTTTGAGCAAACTGTTCGTCTCAAGCACAAGCGCGCGCCCTCCCTCTCTTTCTCTCTCCTTCTCTCACACACAGCCTCCCCCAAGCTCAGCGGGTCTCGACTGTGGACTACCGGTGTCGTATGGTCGTTGAGGGTCCAAAGCAAGCCAGAAGCTCTGGCGCCGAGAGTTTTCTATCAGTCGGGCTGCTCCCCCTCTTCGCCGCAACCCCAGACAACCTTAACGACTCATGAGACTGCATGTCTGTCTTTGAAGTTGGAGCAGCCGGCATGTCGGTGGTTGAAAAGTCCTTAGCCTAGATCCATCCTTGGCCTCAGCCTATGCCACATACTAAGCCCAGCTCTTGTTCCGCCCACAGGGATGTGCAATGTCCATGGATCGCCAAGTCAGCTGGTCGAAAACATGCCCTTGACCTCCCAACTCTATAGGAGTGTCTGCTGTTTGATGTCGACTCGCTCCCCCCCATCCCCTCCTCCCACAGTTGGATGGTTCTTGACATGGAGGCGAGGCAGTCGAATGTCTTGTCCCGTGCGGTCTGTGGTGTTCACTCACACAGGACCCCATGCCAGTCATGATGGGCTTGCTTGGCTTTGGGCTTGATCTCGTGCCATCCTAGAAGGCTCTGCCCGCCTTCAGAGAGCCGATATGGTACCTGCGGAGGCGCGCTCCTTCGGATCTACAGAGGCAATCAGAAGTCTGATCGTCGAGAAGAGGGTGTTCATTGGAATCAGACCTCGGTAGCTGGCCCTCGGGCTTGAGGGGCGCAGAGTTCGTTGTTCCCAGCCTGTCGTTGCGGGAATTGACTTTTGCGGGCAGTGTCCGGTGCACCCAAGAGAGTTGAAGGTTATGCCACACAAAGTTTGGGGCCCCGACGGATGTTCTAGTTTTATGCTCAAGTCATCAACAAGCAGCCGCTTCGGGCTGTGGGCGAGGGGGGGCGCAAAGGATATCAGCAAAACTCACAGTCCACGTCACGTTACATAGACCCAGCTCGGCCGTGGGAGCCTGTTGCCGACGGCTTGATCCTTGAGAGCGGCAGGAGTTGCCACCGAGTCTTCCGTCGTAATTATGCTTCCGCACTTCATATGAGATCGGACGCGCCCAGCCTCAAGATACGTTTAGGTTCAGAGTCTGTCTGTCTCAAGGCCGAGGGTTGTGCAACCTCTCGACACGTTTCTGGGTGTAGAAAGTCCCCATTGATTCAGGTTTGTCCCATCCCGTCGGCCATATATGGGTACTATTGAGCAGCAAGTAGGTCAATGACGACAAATGGCGTTCCCTCGGCACTTGCATAGCAGTGAGGTGCTGCTACTTGTACTTTTCATACCATGTTGATGTCCGGACCAGTACATTGGAAAATAACAAGGTTTTTGGGTGAGCCACAAAGTTCCAAGTGGTATAGCTGCTTGGCTCTCTTCAGTGGACCCTGCGAGGGATTGAAAGGGTTGCGCCGTTGATCTGCATTTTGTTATACCGGTAGTCCAGCCGGTTGTAGGTGAGTGAGCAAGTGAGTGACTGAGTGTGCGACCAAACTTTGTTTGACTGCTTGCCCATCAAATTGTCCGTCGCCCCTCGAAGTGGGAGAGCCCGCCCCTTCGAACACAGCGTTGAGTGAGGGATTCCAGCGCACATCGGTCTTGAATACTGTTCTACCCCATGAGCTCAGGATATGATGCCCGATCGCGTGGAGCCGGACCGTGGTTGAGGACGATAATGGAGACCAAGGGACGGGCTTCAACCTGAATACCGTTGGTACCTGGGAGGGTCGAAATATGAGAAACTTCAGCAAGCGAGCCAAGCGAGCTCCGTCGTGCCCAGCACATTACTTACATAAGCGCGCTTATCCCTTTTTTCCCGTAGCGACAACGGCAAAAGAACCTAAACAACACCTCAAGATTCGCCGAGCCACACCTCTCACGGCACCAATCATGTCACCAGGCACTGAAACACCACCGACGGCGGCGATGGCGACCGGGGCTCTCACCTCCATCATGACCCAATCAGCAAACGTCTCTGGTACAGCCATCTCGCGGCCTCCCCCACCGCCCGTCTTGTCCGTTCCGGAAGGCGTGACGGTGGTCTTTGCGGAGCGCAAGCGGACCGGCCGCGCCGCCGGCTCAAGATACAAGGCCGACGGCACGCCTTACAAGCGCCCCGGCCCGCCGCCGAAGCCACTGCACGAGAGGACGGCGTACAAGCCGCGCGCGCCGGTGAAGCGGACGGAGCGGTCGTACACGGACCAGCGGAGGAATGAGGTGATTCGGTTCCTAAAGGGCCACAAGATCGCGTGCGACGACAACGACATGGCACGGCGGATGTGTAACCGCAGGCGGTTGGGCCAGCAGCCGCCAGAAGAAAAGGAATACCGGTGGCCCACTCTGAGGGAGGCGTCGGAGTGGTTCAAGGTGCCCGAGAGGACGATCCACAGCTGGTGGATGAAGAGGGACAAGATCTTGGGGAGGGTGCCGAGGACGCCGACCAAGGCCGAGCAGAGGCGGCTGGCGGAGGAGGAGGAGAGGAAGAGGAGGGAGGACGGGGACAGGCGGACGCTGTTGGAGGCCATTGGGTGGCCGGCGGAAAGGCTCCCTTCTGGTACTCCCGGTACTCCCGGTACTCCTGGTGCTTCCGGTGTTTCTGGTGCTTCTACCGGTGGCGACGACGGGTCAAGTGAGGCGATGGAGTACGTTGATGGGCCTCCTCGGCCAGTCCCCGGACGAGAAGAGACGCCAGAGGGTGTGCCGATGCAGGATGGGAGGCAAAAAGAGCCTTTGGGCGTGGGAGGGATATCGTCATCGGGAGACACGCCTCCCGCCGCAGGTTCGGCGGCTGCTTCGGAAGGATCTGCAGCCGGCGGCACACCCTCCACGAGCATCCCCGCTACCACACCCGGGGAGGATTGACGAGGGGGGCCCGTTTCGACGACAGCGACACAAGCCTCTCCCGGTCGAAAAAGTCCCGCGAGAAGTTAGCGACCCCGACTGGGCGAGCTTCTCGGGGTGAAAGGTTCACGTCGGCCGTGGCGGGCGACGCCGGCAACTCGCGGTCCGAGTCTGTCGCTCAGGGGTGATTGGGAAGGACATGCATTTGTAGAGGATCAGGCCACGCAGGGAGCCTTGTGCCGTCCCGGGGTGGAAAGAAAGATATCGGGCAGTGGATCACGGAGAGGGCGTCTCGTCGTTCGAACGCATGCTGTCAGCACGGCGTTAATGATACCAAGAAAGGGACACTGCGGGTTCGAGTACAATTGGGTCTTTTTTTCTTAACAATACATGATACCATGGTGGGTGTATGGCTCTCCATTGATGCTTCGCCTAGGTACTAAACAGTACCAAGCTTCGCGCCATGTGCCAGACATCCACAAAACAACATGTTGGATGTCCTTCAATAAGGGGCGTCGGTCTGTTGTCAAGTCCTCAGTGACCTGATCGTCTGTACAGGATGCGATACTACACAGCATGCCCGTTAAAGACGGCCACCTAGCATGGGCCGACGTTCGATCAACATGTGAAGACTGCGCCCCCTATCTATCCGCGATCCGCGATAGGCTGGGAAGTGCGGCTGCTATATCCAAGATGAACCTTGCGAGAAGCAATCACTTCATATTCGCCGAGCTTCCAAGACGGCAAAAAGCAAACACAACAACGCCTTGCGTCCGCTACGCGGCGGCGCATGCGATTGAGAGGGGAGAATCCGATGATGGGCTCACGAGGGGACCACGGGTAAACGAGGTAGAGAAGAGACACTGGGTGTGTAAGTGCCGTGCCCAATCAGTTTCCTCCAGATTACGTGCAAGTGACGAGACCTCGCCAAGGACAGGCCCGGTCCAACAACGCCCAAGGAAGGGGAGGACCTGAGTCGGATAACGGGAAAGACAGTCCCTCATCTCGATAAATGAACATTCCTTCTTTGCACATGTCGCAACCAACCTCGTAGGTTGATTTGTCGTTGTCTGACGACTTGTTGGCAAGACATTTGCCATTGGCGCCCTGCATCTGTCGCTGACAGCACGATGCCATCGCCGGCCAACGCATCAAGTTTCCAGCATCTCTGCTGCAGAATGGGCGAAGAGCGAGTGCAGCACCCTGCGGAACTGTATTATCTCGAGCAAAGTAGCCCGGGGTGTACGTGCGTCTTTCTTGATTCTAGCTTTTCGACAACACGACAGCACGCCAGTCATCCTTTGGACCGACCATTGTATCCGATCCAGTAACACCTCGCCTCAATCTCGACATCCAAGTTCACAGACTCGGCAATCCGGGACAGAGAGAAGTATGCCAGGCTCCCCCCCCCCCCGCCTTGGCGACGTATCGGAACCGGCGAATCTCATGCTGTCGATGCCCATTCCGCCTTTTTCAGGTCCAGCCATTCTCCCTTTTCGACCCACAGGTTCTCAAGCCACTTTGCCAGCTTCTCGTCGTCGTGCGGCAGAGTCTCGAGGGGAAACCTGCGGACGTGAACGTGAAACTTGTAGCCCAGTCGAGAGCTCAGCCCTGGCACGCTCAGAGTATCCCACATGCTTGGCGCCGCCAGAAACTCGCCCCCTCTCTGGTAAGCAATCGTAACGTCATACACCGCCTTCATATGAGGGGCCTTCCTGAGATGCTGCACCGTGGTGATGAAGCCTTTGGTTCTTGGATACAGCAGGTGCTTGGGCTGCGGCCTGCCCGACTCCTTACACCACACGAGCGACTGCTCGTATTTCTTCTTGGTGAAGCGAGTGGCCTCGCTGAAGCTGATGAGCCCTGTTCCTCGGTGAGTTCATGTTCCTACGATGCCACATACGAGCCTGCCCGCAGAATCACTTACAGGTCGGCCATTGCCTATTCATGATGCCGGCAAACACTCTGTCAAGCTCGTGCCTGTCCTTGGCCCAGTTGCGGCTCACCATGGGCATGCCCATCGCCCACAAGCCCCAGCCGAGAAAGGGGACGATCCGCAACTGGATCTTGGCGAAGTAACGGCAACGGCCCAGCATCCCGGCCTTGATGGCCAGAGCCTGAATCATGTAGAAGTCGGCCCATCCGACATGGTTGACGACCACAACCGCCGATTCACCGCGCGGGACCGCATCGCCGGAAAAGGTGAGGTTCGCGCCGTTGAAACGTTCAAAGATAACCTGGATCCAGTACCACACCGTGACGGCGATGCGAGAGGACGAGTTGTAGACGAAATCCGGAGCGAACCACTTCAGAGGCAACTGTAGGGAGATGGCCGTGTCGGCCAGCAGCAACCAGAGCACCCAGGGGGCCAGAATGGCGGCTCCTCGGAGGTGAGTGAGCACGTTGCCGTGGCCAGCCATGGGTGGTGTAGTCGAAGACGGAAAAGTCTCCAGATGGAGGGGGGAAGAGGGGTTCCGAAAGCGAGACGGGACGACACGACTGAGAGTGGTCGTGCAAGATAATTGCGCTCCACGTTCTCTCTTGTTGCGACTGGCGACGTCCCAAAAAGAAAAACAAGAAAGCAGGAATGCTGGACCGTCCAGTGAGCCCGCGAGTCGAAGCGCGGCGGCAAGAGCGATCTACAATCCAAGCTGTGCTGCCCTAGCCGAAAGAGAGTGTTTCGAAAGGGAGCCGCGTGCGCGCGTGACTTTGGGCCAGCAGATCTAGGGCGAAAGTTTCGAACCCGGCAGGAGACAATCCGGGGTTCACTCGTTGTCTCAAAGATGGATATGCTTCTTGCCGCTCGGTCGACAACTCAATTACCGCCGGATTTCCTATCGCCAAAGACGAGGTCGTAGACTTGCCGGGTTAGGACTAAAGTTCTATCTAGGTACGCTCTCCAAGGATAGCACTGCGACGGCACAAGGGCTGCAAGAAGAATAAGACAAAAAAGAAAAAGACAAAAAAGGAGACTGCCGGGCCACACGGAGTAGTGGCTCTGGTCTCGACTCAAGCAAAGACGCCTGGGCCCGCCGGATTTCCCGAGAGGGACGTAGTATGACGACATGCATTTTTCTCCCTCTTCCCTTTCCTTTTGGTGAGATCCATCGTTGTTCTCTGCCCGGGGCCGACGAGCGGCACGCGCTTAACTTGAACGAGAGCCGGTGCCCCCTCATCGACTTTAAAGGTAAAGGCAGGGACTTCCCGGCTTCTTTTTCTCACGTGGGTCGGGCTCTGAGAGACCGAGTGCGATGCAGAGTGCTGGCAGTGCAGGCAGGATGCGATAGGTCCTCGACGTGTCGGCCTCTACATTTTGACGTGCGTTGAGCTGGTTCACGGACTGCTGCTCGCGTTGAAAGCTCGACACCAGGAACACGGCAATCAACAGCACGTGTATGTATGTAGGTACCTGTATATGTATGTATGCATGCATGCATCCATGAACGTCCAGAAGTATTCATTAATCGGACGCGGGCTGGGAGGGAGGTCCAGCTACGGGAGGGGGCGACGCTTGGCCCTTTCCCGGGTCGTCCGATATCTAGGCGGTCATTGGACCGGGAGGCCTGTGTGGACGTGGATTGGGAGACTGCAAGATGGGATGTCGAAAAGATTCACTCCAAGATGGCCTACATTGTGTGGTACGCGTGGTCTCGAACGCGCGCACACACGCACTCACACACACGCACTCGCACAGTGGTCGGGCCTGTCGTGACTTGTGAGGGCTGGCCAGCTCAAACATGGGGGGAGCCTGTAGAGGGCAATTTGATACGGACGTATGGGATATTGGATTATGGCGGGAGCTGACGCTTCCAAGATGCAATGCACACTGTCGATAAGCGAGCAAACAAGCAAACATGTGCCCACGGGCAAGAGCTGCCAGCTGCCTGCCACCTCTGCCCGGACCCGACAGCCTCGGAGCTTACCCCGGAGACACAAGGGACAATGTACAAGTACAAGGGAAAGACGCTCGGTGTCTGGTGCTGGGTACTGAGCTGTGGCAGTCTACCTACCCTTCCTAGCAGAGGAGCTAGGAACATGAGTTGCCGAGTCAAGCAAGTCAAGCCACGCATACGTTTCCGCACGGACTTTTTGCTGCATGCAAGGTAGATAGGTGATACCTAGGTACCCATGGTACCGTAAGTCTGAAAAGGAGCCAGTCTCAGTTAGGCCAAGAAGCCCTCCCACCTGACTTGACTGCCCTCGAAAGTACAACCAAAAAAAAGGAGTGACGCATTTCATTCCTTCTTTTCTGTGCTCTTGGGGGCGGAGCTTCTTGCTGCTGCAGGTGGGCCTTTCTCCCCCACTCTTCTTGATTGCCAACCCGGCCCGGTCGATCACGCTATTCTATCCGTTGTATTTGACCGTCCGGTCTCTCGTGCGAGCAAGACTGGGCTTTGGCAAGAGGAGCATCTGGTCTCGGGTGAACTCAACGCGTGCTCCCTTCTCGGACCAGAAAGCTTAACGAACCGACTACACACCCGCCTCAGCGTTGGGTGGCTTCGGATAAGAAGCCAAGGCTTCGCTGCGGCGCTCCCCGCTGTGATGGGCCGGTTAACTGACCTGTCTCTCTCTCCATCTCTCTCTTACTGTGTACGACGGGAGCTTGACCACTTGCGGCTACACCGAACTGGACCTCCTCCTTGAACAACAATACTTAACCGCCAGCGGACGCAGAGAGAGCAGCCGGGGGTGAGTCCAGACAGATCTGGTCCGTCGCCCGTAACCCTCGGAACCTCGCCTTTCCAGCCTCCCCGCGCCGCTGTCAGCACCGGCTCTGACATAAAAATCCCCATGATTTGTCACCATCCGGGGCGGGTTTCCCTTGGCCTCTCACTACCCTTAGCTGTCGCCCGTAGACTAGTCTTGATAACATAGCCCTACCCGGTGACGAACGCTTCGAGGGACCTTTGGCCAATCCGGGTTTCCCGATGATGTTTTTCTCGCGTTAGGCAGGCAGACATAGAAGGGGGCGTCGAAGAGAATTGAGTAGAACACATATGATTTCGAAAAAGCAATAAAGTCGGAGTCTTTGATCGAGTCCCTGGACCACACACACACACACCCAAAACCGACACAGCTCCTCAACGAGAACCAAAGGGGCGGGGGAGGCATCTGACCTCGCTTGACGAACTTGGAGGAACCGACCCACTTCCGTTCCCGCAAAAGAAGCCTACTTAGTATACGTGAGCAGGAGCTGAATACCAAAGCATCCAACGTCAACCCATGAACATCAATCATCCTCTTAGACCTTTATTTGTCGTGTCGTCGTACGAGATCCCGGCAAGACGGTTCTCCATCCGAGGAACGGACGGTCTGCTGCTGAAACCCCGCATGTCCTTCCTCCCGTCAATTTTCCTGCGGCTCATCCAGACTCAAGACCCGAGAGTCGAGTCGAGTCGAGCGGGTAATTAATTAACTGGCTGGTTGATTAGGTACCAGCCCGTGTATGTTTATTTTGTTTATTCTTGCCTTCAGCTTCCGCCATTCTGTCTTAGAAGAAGAAGTCGGTGGCGTCTCTTCTCGTCATCTTGATTCGTGACTGTTATTAGCTACATTAGCTACCTTACAAACAACACCAAACTAACCACTTCCACCACCACCCTGAAAGAAACGAAGCCAAGGGTAGTCGACGCCCCCCCGGTCTCTTTCTCTTACCCTCCTCCCTCTCTGTCCCTCTGCCGCCTGTCGCCTACCTAGGTAGGTTGTATTTTCTCCGCCCCCGCCGTCATCCGTTCTCTCCTCATCTCCTCGAGGTTCGACCGCTACCCCCTCCTGCAATCTTTTCCCCCGCCAAACCCCCCTCCCCCTTCCAAAGGTAGAAAGACAAACGGGCAGAATTTAGGGCAATCATAGCCAAAAGCCACGAGACAGGCACTGCAACCGTCCAACCCTGGACGCACGACGTCCTCCTCGTCTGGACCGTGTCAAACAAATCTCAAACAGGGCGGACCAACTTGCCTCCCGAGGTACCCTGACCCTTCCCTACCTGCCTCTGCCTACGGCAACCCGTGCCCTGCTCCGTTCGTTGCCCCTCCCCTTCTCGTCGCAACCGCATAGCCTCCCTCCTCAGACAGCTCGGACGCCAGAATTGGGTTTCACGTTCGGGAGCAACTTCTTCTCAAATAATAACCATAATCGCGGTCCGGCTACCCACCGCATGTTACAAGCCTTGAACGGCTCAACCCCTTTCCACTACAGTATCCCCTTTTTGCCTGGACAGACGACCGGCAGTTACCCTCAGTCATTCATTCAGCATCGCATTGCCAGACGAAGCTGGACACCGCACAATCGCGCCTCACACCCTCCAAAGGTAAGTCCTGAGCTCAGCCTGCCCATCTGTTCTCTCCTCGGGTCAAGACGTATTTGAAATAGGTCTCACCCACCCGTCCCTCCCCACCATCGCCGTCAACTTGCACCGCACGTCTTTTACATGACGACATTGCCTTGCAGCATTTCCCTCTCCCCATCTCTCCCTCCATTTCTCTCTCTTTCTCTCCCTCCCTCCTTGAATCCTTTCTTTTCGCTTGATCTAATGCGCTCGCGGCGACACAATGACTGACCTAGGTAACGTAGCAAGTTACCTCACACCCCCGAATCTGTCGTCGTCGTCTCCTACACGCAAGCAATCCGTCAGCTCGCTATACGAGAGGGCAGCTATGGCTTCCTCGTTATCGCCCGACCAGTATGGAAAGCAACCGTCGCAGGGACAGTACGGCGGCGGCGGCTCCGGCTCTGACCAGGAGAGAGGGCCTCTGAGCTCTTTGAACCTGGGGTTCCTCAAGTCCCTGACGGAAAAGAGGACAACGCGAGGTAAGGGAACAGCTACAATCACACAGCACCGAGTAACCTAACACCGGGCCATTCGTAGACGGCCAACCGCCCAAGAGGAGAGGACCAAAGCCCGACAGCAAGCCTGCCTTGACTCGGCGACAGGAACTGAACCGCCAGGCGCAACGGTAAGCTGGAACAACCCGTGCTAGACGCTTCTGCGATGCCCTCTTTGCATACTGATGACGGGAACCTGCAGCACGCACCGTGAAAGGAAAGAGCTATACATCAAGGCACTGGAAGACGAGGTGCTAAGACTGAAGGAGATCTTCAGCAACATCTCTCAAGACAAGGACAAGATAGCCGAGGAGAACCGGCAACTCAAGCAGCTCCTCGTCCAGAACGGCATTCCCCTCTCCCACTACGGCGACGACATGGTCAGCAACCCCAGCGTGGGCTACACGTCCAGCGCCAGTCAGTCGGGCAACAGCTACGGTCGCAACGCCTTCACGCCGCCCTTGACATCCACAACAGCGCCGTCGGTGTCGCCCTCGTCTCACGGTCCGTCTCACTCCCACTCACACGGTCCGCCCCCTCCCCTTCCCCAGATGGGCAGCCAGCAGCTGCAGAACAGGCAACAGGGACAGGGTTCTGGCAGAGGTGTGGACTTTGAGCAGGCGGGCATTGACTTCGTCTTAACGTACGATAACCACCACCCCTCGAAGGCATACCTATCACCTCCCCCGCAGTGAAGAAAGATTGAAAAAGAAGAAGAAAAAGAGAACCTGTCATAACCACCCAAGTCCTGGACACCATCTGGAGCTCGGGTGGGCGTGAGAGCGAAGAAGAAGAAGAAGAAGAAGAAAAGATCTGATGAGCTGAAACCGGAAAAAGAAGAGCTTGCTGACGAGTGCGATTTTTATCGAGGGTATGCAACAGTCTCGAGAAACCCTGCATGAATCACATGCCCTGGCTACTGGAGAGATCAAGCGAGATGGGCGGCGAGCCCTGCGGCCACGCGCTGATGGCCTCCTGCCCGCCGGCGCCCTTCCCGGAGCTGACGCCGGACATCCCGTTCGGGTACAGCAACGTCAACGGAGACCTCGACTCCCAGCAGAGGACGTGGGAAGTCAGCAAGGGCAGCCTCTCGGCCCTGCTCGACCTCAGCAAGAAACTGAACCTTGACGGGGAGGTCACGCCCGTCATGGCTTGGGGCATGGTCCTGAGCCACCCCAGAGCCTACGAGCTGCGGGCCGAGGACTTCCAGAAGCTCACTGACGAGCTCAAGGACAAGGTCCGGTGCTACGGGTATGTGTTGACCATGCTTTTCTTGTCGCCAACGAGGGTTTAGTTGCACGCGCTAACTGGGCTCCAGCTTTGGTGCCGTCATGGAGGAGTTCGAGGTCAGGGACGCCTTGGAGAACGTCTTCTTCTCCGGGCCCGAGATGATGTCCTACACCTACTGAGAGTGCAACGCCGGCTCATAAACGAGATGCGATGTCAGTGTGTATAGAGCGGTTTAGGGAACATTTATGTTTGTGTGGTTAGGTAGGGACCATTGGGAGTATGTTCAGGGAACACTTTTGATACCATGGCCACAGTACAATGAGACTTGATAAAATAAAAAAACCTAAAAAAAAACCAAGAAACTCGAGAACGGTTGATGAGCGTGGAGGGCGTTCCGAATAACTGACGGCAATTCCCCTCATCCATTCTCAAACGCCCCTGTCAGTTGCAACACGCGATCTGTAGGCACTCACCGTAGAGCGTATCTATCCATACCATCCTGGCTACAGGCCCCGACGACAACGACGACAACGACGGCGACGACGGCGACAGCTGGCCTGTGGCCCTGCGACGCGTGGAAACGAGTGGCTGTCAGACGCTGCCAGGTGCCCAAACCCAACTCTCTGAAATTTTGCCCGTTATGCCCCACAAACTTCCACCCCACCAAATCCGAACGACGAAAATCAACGGCGAGAGGAGGCGCACTACACCAAATCCTTGACGACTTTTCCAATCCCTTTTGCCTGAAGCCCGAGAGCGCTGCTGCACCCCCTCCCCTCCCGACGTACAGCAGACCCCCCGATTTCGATTCGATCAGTCTTTGAAATCTCTCCCCCTTCACGCATCCGATCTGTAGGGAAACGCAAATCCTCCAACATGGCTCAGGAAACCGACTGGGTCAAGCTCGTTGAGACTTGCCCGTCCGGCGATGGTTGGGGCCCGCCCGTCACCAGCGAGACCACCCTGAACGGCGTCCCCTATGCGCCCTTCTCCAAGGGCGACAAGCTTGGTCGCATGGCCGACTGGACTTCCGAGGGCAAGGACAGGGAAGGCCGCGGCGGAAGACAGCAGTACAACCGCAACTACCGTGGTAAGTCTCTCTCTGCCATCAACCCTCTTCGTCAAATCCCAGGCGGGGCGGGGGAAAGAACACCGTCGCTGACCCTTGCCGTCAAAAAAACAAAGACCAACAAGTCTACGGTGCCGGCCACGCCATCTCCTTCAACGCTCCTCCCGCCGAGGACGAGTCCACCTTCTCCGTCGTCAGCAACACCCGCGACAACGCCAAGACAAGATTCGGCCGCGGCGCTGTCTTCACTCGCGGCGGCCGTGGCCAGCGTGGCGGTGCCAACACTACCGCCCGCGGTGGCAGGACCACGCTCGCCCGCGGCGGCCAGCAGGGAGGCCGTGGCGGCTACGGAGGTGGCGGCTTCGACCGGGGCGGAAGAGGCGGCGGCCGCGGCGGCCGTCGCTTCGGCTGGAAGGATTACGACAAGCCCGCCCGCAACCGCGACGCCAGCGTCAACATCAAGGCGGACTGGAAGCTCCTCGAGGAGATTGAGTACAACCGCCTCGCCAAGCTTAATCTGGACGCCGACGAGGGCGAGGACGTCGATGCCTACGGCTTCGTCTACAACTACGACCGCTCGTATGATAAGCCTGCTGTTAAGGGCTTCGAGCGCAAGCTCAACGCCATCGACCGCGCCGCCTACAATGTCACGACTTCTTCCGATCCTGTGATCCAGGAGCTCGCCGACAAGAACGAGGCCTCCATCTTCGCCACCGACAGCATCCTCTCCATGCTCATGTGCTCCCCGCGGTCCGTCTATCCCTGGGACATTGTCATCTCGGTGCAGGGCAACAAGGTCTTCTTCGACAAGCGCGACAACGCCGCGCTTGACATGGTCACGGTCAACGAGAACGCCGCTGACTCCCCCATGGACGCCTCGGACGGCTCCAAGGACAGCGTCAACATGCCCGGCGCTCTCGCCGAGGAGGCCACCTACATCAACCACAACTTCGCCAACCAGGTCGTCATCGAGGCCGAGAACCAGAAGCTCGAGATGGCCCACGCCAACCCCTTCTACAACGCGTCCGAGGACACGGACCCGCCTGCCTCCAAGGCCTACAAGTACCGCAAGTTCGACCTCTCTACCAACAGCGAGGAGGACAACACCTACCTCATCGTGCGCACAGAGGTCGACGCCGTCCAGAAGAACGCCATCAGCGGCGACGACCAGCTCGTCACCCTGCACGCCCTCAACGAGTTCGACAGCAAGGCCCAAGGTAGTGGTGGCGCTCTCGACTGGCGGACGAAGCTCGTCAGCCAGCGCGGTGCTGTCGTCGCGACGGAGATGAAGAACAACTCGTGCAAGCTCGCCAGGTGGACGGTCCAGAGTATCCTCGCCCGCGCAGACGTCATGAAGCTTGGGTTTGTCCCCCCCCCCCCCCCCCCCCCCGAGTTTTTGTTTTGCATTTTGTGGTCTACTTGACTAGAAACCTCCCCTCCAACGTGTCGGCACGCTAACACACGCACCCCAGTTTCGTGTCCCGCGCCAACCCCAAGTCCAACGACAAGCACGTCATCCTCGGCGTCGTCGGCTGGAAGCCGCGTGACTTTGCCAACCAGATGAACCTGTCGCTCTCCAACGGCTGGGGTATCGTCCGCACCATTGCCGACATGTGCCTCAGGCGCGAGCAGGATACCAAGTACATCCTCGTCAAGGACCCCAACAAGTCCATCCTCCGCCTGTACGAGCTGCCCGCCGGCAGCCTCGACGACGACGAGGAGCACGACGAGGTGCCTCAGGAGGGCGAGGGTGACGAGGAGTAAGAAGGGAAAGTACCTTGAAACGGAAAGAGAAACCCTCTTTCGGTCCCATGATCATCTGAAGATCCGAATAAAGGAGGGAAGGGAAGACAGAGCATTTGGTCTGTACGTATGTGCGAGTCTACGAAAGAGAGATTGGAGAGATGGAGACGAGTGAGTGAGTGAGTGAGGCGAGGAAGGGTGGAAAAAAGGTTTAATCCCAGTCCAAGATGCCTGGATTGAAACGGGCATGGCTTGAACAGTCGGCCGCCGGGGCGTCGGCCACGATGTAAAAAGTCTTTCTTCGACGGGGGGTAGGCACGTATAGACGTCTATGGAGTAACGCATTATGGACATTTCTTCACCCGCCGCCTTACCTTGACGCTTGTGGCTCTCTCTCTTTCTCTTTATTTTGTCATTTTTCAGCTCCTTTTTCTTCCTCCCCTCTGCCCTAGAGGTTTCTTGATGTGGGGTTTCCAGGCGCCGGCTGGTTGTCGCAGGCTGCCTTCGGCGTCTGTTGCGTGGCCATCATACTACGCGGGGACTACTGTCTTGTAGTGGCTGGACTGCACACCATACGTCTACTCACGGGTGGCCTGCCAGGCTGGACGGGAAAGCGGCTACGCTGAAGGCGTACCACCTTCACATCGGATCACCGCTTATCGTTTTCATCAAGTAGCGGCAGTCGGACTGAAGAGCCTTTGAACTCTTTCCCATTTCTTTTCCCTCCCCTCCTGTCCCTAAATAAAAAACGAAGTCATTTTTTGGAATCTCTCTAAAATGCCCACAACGCCGAAAAAGTCCATGATGGGATGCCGTTCATGCCAATCATTAAACCACCCAAAAGGGGGTTTCCACGATTTTCCCCCTCCCGTTTCTTCTCCTCTTTTTTTCTTTCGTCGATTGTCCAAGTCCACGTCTAATGCTTCAGAACCTCTCCTTCATGCGTGCCGCGACCGTCCGCAGGTTGCCGTAGACCTTGGAAGGCGGCTTTCCGAGAATCAGGCTGACGATGGACTCGCGGGCCATGTGAATGTTCTTGTAGGCGCCGAGGATGTGGATCTTGCTGTCGGCCAGGACGATACGGGTTTTGCTGGCGTTCTCGATGGCGACTGTTCCGACGTGTCAGTGGTTGCGACTCAGGTTGCGAGAAAAGATGGAAGGGGATCAGGTCCATACACTTCGTCTTGCCGTCCTTGCCCGCAATGCGGCCAATAGCACGACCTTGTGCCTCGTTACCCATAACCTGCTTGACGTCACGGATCTCAAAAGTCTCGACTGCGGGCTGTGTCAGCGATTGCAAATCACACAAATCTATATAGAAGCAGCGCTTCGCGGCCGTCTTACTGTAGAGGTCGTCCAGACGCAGCAGCGCAATGGCGTCGTCGACGTCGAAACCTAGGGTGAAGGCCTTGACGAAGTCCTCTCCCTTCTGTAGGGCGCCGTCCTCGGTAGTGTGCTTCGAGGTGCGGAGCTCGACCTGTTTCCGGCGCGGGTTCATGCGAACCTGAAGCTTGAGGTGCTCGACAAGGGGCGGGTAGACTGGGCGCTGAGTGTCAGCGCGACTGGACCCTCGAGTACAACGTAAAGTCCGGTATCAGGAAGGGGGGAAGCGTACTCTTGGGCCAAGCGGACTTGAGGGGTGTGAATCTATGAGGAGGCACGGGGACCTTGCGGGTCTCTATTCTGGTGACGGGGTCCTGGGGATAACTTTTTAGTTCCTGATATCGACATCATGAAAGGCGTGACAGGAAGGGTTGGCGCACGATGTCTCTAGCGGGCGCGAAGCGCGGGCGGTTCTCCTCGTCGACAACCATCTCGCCCTCCTCTCCGTTCTGCGGCACGCTGGGAAGGATCGCATCCATCTCCTCGGGAAGGGTCGGCGCATCAAGGAGAAGCTCCTCGTCTTGCTGAGGTTCTTGGAGGGCGGCCTCGAATGGCGGGGCAGCGGTCTCCGCCTGCTTGATGGCGGTCGGGGCAGGCATTTTGGGCGATTTTTTTCTTTTTTCGGTTGCGTGACGGACGAGGGGCTTCGGGGGTGGTGGAAGACTCGGTCGCGAGGGTGTATATCGGCTTTTGGTCGTGGAGGTTTCTGGGTTGGATTGTGTGTTCGAGCCGAGTCGGTCTGGCGGGGGTGTGCGGTGGTAGACGGCCGTGAAGAAAAAAAGCGGCGGGCCGCCCAATTGCTAGTGCCATATCGATTTATCGCCGAATTCCAAAATTTTGTGTTTCGTTATCGATAAGAGGATAAGGCCGGGGGGAGGGGGGCGGCAGACGGGTCGGTGCCTGCCAGGGACTTCAGCTCAGGTAAGCAAGCCACAGTCGCTGGCGGTGCGATGGCCAGGGTGAGGCCCAGACTCTGTGCACGGGCCATGTTTTCTACGAATTTTTTCTGATGTGAGGTGATCACTGATGCCCCATACGCAGGGTGCTAAGGTACCTCTGGCGACGGGTCCTGCCGGGTTCAGCGAGGTAAACTAGAGCTGCGGTAGCGCGTCATGGATGACTTTTCACAGGTGCCCTTCCCTGGCCTAGCTTTGCATCTCAAGTCATTTCTGCATGAGCGCATGAAATGTGCCAGCATTTGCCGTGTGTCTCCCTCGATACCAACCTGCTTCGCCCCTCTCTGCGTCTATGCTTGTCTCCTTTGCAGTAAATAAACAGCGTCGTTCTTTATTCGTTTTATACCCTTGCCATTTCGTCGCCTCTGTCTCTCTGTTCAACCAAGAGACAGGATGAGCTGGAGACATGTCTAACGCTTCGACGACGACTCTATTTGGGCGTCGTGTCTGGTCCTGCGCCTGCGGATCGGCGCAGACTTTGGGTCTGCGAGGGACGACCATCACTACCGCGACTGCGAAGAATACCTGCCTGAAGGCCAGTCAACCGGCTGTCAGCCCCTCCTACACCAGAGCGAACACCTTCAAAAGGTCGATACATTCGGGGCCGCAACACTCGTTCCCCCGTCCGAACATCCACACTGCGCGACGAAGCTACACGGGCAGCGGCCTGCTCCTGGTCGGTTTCACCACCAACCTCGCACCCACACAGGCAACAGCAGCATGCGCCGCCGCTGCGGAGTCTGCCACAAGCAGCGGCCTGACCAAGTCCAATGTATACCAGCTAGCCCGGCAAGCGTGGCGACGAGGGATACATAGCGACTCGAGAGGAGTTGGTCCTGCCGAAAGGAGGCATCTTAGCTCCAAGAGTGGGAAACAAGAGGAGAAGGTAACGACGGCCCAGCCGAAGCAGGATGTCCCGAAGCAGGATGCGCCAAAGCCGGGAGAGCAGGGCAAGTCAGACGTATCGGATCCCGACGCCGAATCGATTACATCCGCCATGTCGAAATATCTACACATACCAAAGATGCCGCACCGGCCCACCCGGGACGAACTCTTGGCCGCTGCAAACGGGTTCTTGGGTCGCATGAAGGTTCGGTTCAAGTGGGTGTCCATTAGGAGCATGCGGCCGTGGAATATTGACGAATGGGGCGCGTTCGTGTCGTGGTTTCTCTTCGGCCACCTCGTTTGGGTTCTCGTCGGGACCACGACGTTCTTCTCCCTGGTCATCTTCAGCATCAACACCGTTTTCGCGCAGGGTAAGCTTCTTCCTAATTGCCGGACTGGTTCCGCCACTGACAAAGTCCTACAGAAACCCTCGCCAAGTGGGTTGGCGACTCCCTCACCGAGTCTGCCGGTGTGACGGTCATCTTCGAGTCGGCCATCGTTCCCAAGTGGGGGGATGGTGTCATCAGCTTCAAGAACGTTTTCGTGTCGCGGCGGCCAGGACAGGTCACGTCTTCGGTCAGCAAGGGGTCTTCCGAGAGCGCCGCGGCGATAGCGGCCACGGGGAAGCAGATCGATCAGGACGGCCAAGAAATGGAAGAGGACGACGGCAACTACACCCAGTACGACCTTACCATTGCTACGGTGAACGTCACCTTGTCGTTCCTGAAATGGTGGAATGGGAAAGGTTTCCTGAAGGACGTCGAAGTAAAAGGCGTCCGTGGGGTGGTCGACCGCACATCGGTGCAGTGGTCGGACGAAGCGGTTGACCCCCTATCCTACCGCCACACCCACGAGCCCGGTGACTTCGAGATCGACTCCTTCAAGCTGGAAGACCTACTCGTTACCGTCCACCAGCCCAAGGGCTTCCGGCCATTTTCAGTCAGCATTTACTCTTGCGAATTGCCGCAGTTGAGGAAGCAGTGGCTGTTTTACGACTTCCTTTCGGCGACGCACATGTCCGGTTCATTCGACGGCTCCCTGTTCACAATTCACCCACGCCAAGTCCACGGAACCATCGCTGGTGAGAATGGAGATATCGCGGAAGATGTTGGTGAACCTTCGGCCTGGAAGAAGTTTAGCCGTCTGCGCATCGACGGTCTCAAGATAGATCACCTCAACCGAGGTGTCGAGGGCCCGTTCGGCTGGATTTACGAGGGCAACGTCGACATCGTTGCCGACGTCATGTTCCCTGCAGACATTGACGATGGTATCACCAAAGTCATGTCGGACTTCTACGATCAGCTCGAAGACGTCGTCATTTCCAACCGCATGCGTCTGCTGCAAAAGGATCTTCTGGCGGCCACTGCATCGGATCTTTTAGGGCCCACGCCCACAGAGGGCCATCTTTCCCAGGCCGCACCAGGGCCTGCCGGGGATGAAGCCCAGGAGACTTCTCCCGCTGACAGGCCGGGGTTTTTCGACTTTTCAGAAGAGGACCGAAGGTACCTGATCATGGACCTCCGGATTCACATGAACGATGTCAAGGCTGCCGTGCCACTATTCACCAAGGACATCTCATACATTAACCAGGCTCTTGTACGTCCCATTGTGGCCTACATCAATGCCAAGAAAACATACATCCCTATTACCTGCCGCATTGTCAAGCGAGCCACCGATTTTGACGGCAGCTGGTCCATCTTCGACTGTGGTCTCATGGACGATATGTCAGCCGAGACCTACGAGGCATTCGCACGCGATATTGAAGATCAGCAGAGCCGCGTTCGTCGGCTCAAAAAGGTCGGCTTCTGGACCTTGAGTCTTGCCGTCCACGCACTCTTCATGGGAATGGCGGGCAACGTCATCTAAGTGACGTGCACAACGGCTCTCCTCTCTTCTTTTTGATTTTCTTTTTGCTTCTTGCCCTCTACGCGAGCACGGCCGTCTGTAATGAGCGCATGATTTCTGCGAGGGGTGTGGCGAGGCGTTCCATCTTGTATAGAAGGGAAAGGGGAAACAACAACGCCATCAACTGTGTACATATAACGGGCGAGGGTAGAGCCTTGCAACTTTCCCCAAGGAGTAGTTTTGATACGGTTTTTAGAAACACCCCCAAACTCAACACTGCTCCGCTGATATTTCTCTATTTTTGGGGGCGAGGCGTTACCTACTGATGCATGGGAACACATACACTTGGTAGGGGAAGAGGCAAACAACAAAATAATTGATACCCCCCATTTTCAACATGCTCCCACTTACAGTATTGTGACTGCCACCAAGACTAACGGACCATGTATGACTCATCCTAGAAAGGGCTAACACCACTTTTGTGTTGTTTGAAGCATAACGCATGAATACGCCCTACGCGTGTGTCGTCCAGGGTCAAGGTGACAAACAACGCTCATCGCAACAACACCCTCCACCCCACCGCGAGTCCATTGGAGCTAAGCTGCATGTGCATGAGGTCGGGTAAACGAAATGCGACAGCTCAAATGTGCCTGGGATCTACTCCAAGCGGAAGACGAACGCGTCGACTGGGAGGTGGTGAATGGGTTGCCTGCTCACATGGCAAGCATGATTTGGGCGACGGGGATCTTTTCAAAAGGGGGGGCCGCGCAGTCGTATATTGGTCGCAAAGAAAGGAGCGTCCATGCCCAATGACACTTGTTCACAAGGACCTGCTTTCAAGACTCGAGCAAGAGGCCGAGGCGAGCAGTATGCCAGCAGATCACGGTAGTTGGTCACACATCCACCGGTATGTGTACTTTGTGAACCTCATGAAAGGGACCGAGGTACAAGACACACGGAGATATGGGAGAGAAGGCTGATACAGATGTGTATTTCTTGAATGATATTCAAATCTATCGTGGTTTGCTCTCCCCAACCCAATGCCTTGTCATTCTGCGGATGACTTTTTGCTCCCTCACACCATGCGGGGAAATGATGCACCCAGAGCCCATGAACTCTCTTTACACTAAAATGATGTCCCTTTGATCAGCGTCTGTCTGCCTTTCAACCGCCGCCGACCCTTCATCCTCTAACAATCTGGCCCGGTCCGCACTTCCCAGCAGCCCCAAACCTGCAAACCCTCCTTTCCAATTAATCCCACTACTGCGCCATGGCGCAGCGGGGGTTGGTTTCCGCGACAGCGACGCCGGAACTTGATCTAAGCCGCTGCCACACGCTTCGGTACGAAGCCGCGCCAGATCTGATGGCACGGGTTGGGTTCGCGGGGGTAAAGGGGGCTGGAGTCCGGGCGTGGGAGAATATTGCAACCCTGCCTTCTGCTTCACATAAAGTCATCGCTGGAAAGAGGTTAGCGTTCGTCGGGGGCAACGGACCACCGGTCAACTCACTCTCCGAAGCCGTCATCCTCGTAGGTCTCGGTGTCGGCCACGGGGGCACGGCTGACAACGGCGGAGACCTTGGTCTTGGCCGCCTTGCTCTTCTTGTTGCCACCCTGAGCGGCCTTCTCCTCCTTCATCTTCTCGTTGCCGAGAGCGGTGAGAGTGCTGGCAATCTTCTTGATCTGGTCGCTGGGCAGGTCCTTGGAGAGGGCCTTGGTGAACTCCTGGAGGAAAAGGCCGTAGTGAGCCTTGCGGGAGTTGTTGGCGAGGATGGGGGTCAGCGTGGTGCGGAGGTGCTCAAACTGGGTCTTGGTCATGGGGTTGAAGAGGGGCATGTCGGCGATGTTGGCCGTCTTGGTCGGGTCGTTGGGGTCGATCTGGACGGCGGTGCCGGCGGTGTTGGCCTTTCGGCCGGCGGGGACGCCGATATCACCGAAGAGGTCTTCGGCGTGCTTCAGATCCGACTCCTTCTCCGTGCGGCGAAGGCGCTCTCTCTTCTCGGCTTCGGTTTCCTCCTCGTCAGAGTCTTCGGCCTCGAGACGGGCGCGCTCATCCTTCAGCTCGGCAATGCGCTGAGCCTTGGACTTCTTGTTCTTCTTGGCCTCCTCGAGGGCCTTGGCCTTTGCCTCCTCGGCCTTCTTGGCCTTCTCGCGCTCGACCTCGGAGTCTTCAGCAGCATCCCAAGAGTCGAGGACCTTTTTAGAAACGACAGGTTAGTGGACACGGACCGAGACGGAAAGGCACAACATCGCCGACATACGTCGTCCTCATCCTCCTCATCCTCGAACTTGCGGCGAATGGGGATGGCGCCACCAACGGGGGAGGCAGGGCCGGAGCTCTCGTCGCCGCTCTCCTCTTCGTCTGCGGGGAAGCATCATGGTTAGTCTCGTTACGGATGGGTAGCTAGCAATATCGTGTGTGGTGGGCCGAGAGGCAGCAGTTGCGCCATCCAGACTGGACAGATCATCGCGACATTTTGCCTCTCACGAGAATTTGTGTGCGTGTGCGTGTGCGGGACAACCCAGGCGTTGATAACTCACCCCACTTCTTGGGAGGCATGATGTCAGATTGCGGTTGCGCGGGGCAAAAAGAGGAATAAAAACAGAAGCGGCGTATGTAAAAACAACTGCGCAAAGAGGCGGACAGTCTTCTAGGAGAAGTTGGGTTATGGAAAGAACTTTTTCGCTTGTCAAAGTTTAGGAGAGAAAGGGAACTCGTCAGCCTGTCTGAAGTCGGAAGGAAACAATTTGTGGAAGGGAAGGGGGCCCCTGTGGTTGGGCAGGAAGGAGTAAAAGGGAGACCCAAGGAAGGGAAAACCCAGCCAGGCCGAACGCGGCAGCGGCCAGCAGCGGGGGAATCGGACGCTGGAGCTTCGGTCGTTCTCTGTCCAGCCCACTTACATCCATCCACCCACCCGCAAAGGCACGGCTATGGCGCTTGCACTCATCAGATGAGGCACCTCCTGCAGACCCTTAATTCGAGACATTTCCGTGAGCCATTTCCGTCGCTTCAAAGGAGCGCTGTAAGTGATGGTCAGCTTGAATGCCTCGTACTATATACTCCATGCGCTCCGGTCAACCACCATGCGCCAAATCTCTCGCTGCAATGACCTCTTCCCCACGGGCTGACTACTACACTGGACATCGAAGAAACAAGGGATGACTGCTTGTGATAGATTGGCGTATCGGATCTAGTAACTGATTAAAGTACATAGTAGGTAGAACTTCCAAATGCCCAATGACATCACCGAACTATACGAACTAGCTCTAGCCGCCTGTCAACCCCGCCGTCTGGAATTCAGTCTCATAATACCACATCTCCGTAGAGCTGGCGATATCGTGGACTCGCTCGCGTAGGTAAGTGAGCCACCAAGATCCAACGCGGCAAGAAATACTTTGGCTGTACCGACAGGATTGTTCTAAACCGACTAGACGTTATCGAGTGGATCGGTGATACCATGCGCTCAAAGCCGCATGCAAGACTATCAGAGATATATATACCTACATCGTCGTAGGTACGTATATAGCGGAAACAACAACAGGGGAGGTATATCAATAATCATACCGAAGGAGGTCCAGGTGTCTCCAAGCTCACAAAATAGCACTTGCGCCGAAGATGCAAGTTGCGGAATACTATTATAGAGATTTGGGCAGCGTCTGGTAAGGTACTGAAGTCGACCCCGCCATCCTCGGATTTACATGGGTAGTAGCATCGCCGATACCTCACTTACAAACTTCCAGGTGGAAGTGTCCTTACGGAAAGTATTTCGGCCTCATTTGAGTGAGGCCAATGAGGCCAAAAATACGTTCTGTATGTCTTCTAGGCAACCGCATCAACACAGTCACTTTTAGTTCACTTTGCGTCGGTGTCGGTCGAGCCTTCCACGTCTTGCACCTTCACAAGCAGTGACTCACCCATACGACCCCGCGCCTTCCTGCCAATGAAAAAAAAATTCACTGGCAAGCTCCCCAGCGCCCCTCCAAACCAAACCAAAAGCACCTAGGTACATGAGGTACGTACCATTCCTTGCTGATTGGGGGCCCACTCCCATACACCTATATAATCCCCTCCACTCACCATCCCTTTCGCATTTTCTTCCTTTCTTCTCCATCCGAGTGCAAGGGCATTACGCGTATCAGTGAGGATTCGTCCGAGATCGTGTTTTTGCTAGTTGAAAACTATAACTATGACCACTCCTGGTTGGCTTCGGCTGGCCAGGGAATTTTTGAACAACCAAGATCTCTGAAGATTTCTTTTGCTTTCATTGCTGGCGGTCCCTGGTTGGATCGCGGTGAAGAAGGTCAATTCCCCCTTTGGCGAAGCTGCGGATGTCGTCCTCGTTTCATGGCGAAGGACTGTGCAACGTTGATGTCGATTTCCGGTGCTCAATGCTGAGTACGCATAATGTATTCGTTCGTCCTGCTGGTGTTGGTTTTCGATGGCGATCTCGAGCTAGGTAGGTACGATGAATTTTCTTCACAACTGAGCCTCAGGCGCCACAACTCAACCTGAGCATGGCGAGGAACTCCGACATCCGGCTCTCTATCTGTGCTCGGCCAACTTTTCAAGATACCTAACCTCGGCTTTCTCTCAAATCCACGTTGTTAAACAAGCGACCTCCCGTAGCCCAGCGAGTACTTGGTCGAGGGATCATGACCCGGCGCGTCGGGTGTCGGTCCGTACCTGCAGAGCCGCCTTCTCCCGACACTCCGCCAACTGCCTGAAACCATCTCGCCTCGCGAGACCGTGACCCGGCATACACGTCACAGCCCTGGCGAAAAGTTGTCCTGTCTAGTGTTCGATAACATGGGGCACGAAGACGGGACGTTGGCAAAGGGCCAGACATACTTCTGGGGCATGATCTAGCTTCGTCAATGCGCTTCTGGATAGTGTCCGGTTGATGAACGAAAGGACGTTTACGTCGACACAGATGTCGGATTGTGTGTTTGGAGGTGTTTGTCCGTCATCAGCGAACGATCGGCCACTCCTGTCCAAGATACAGGACGGCTCATACAAAACGTTGTCATATCAGGGCCTCGGGAAGAAAATGCAGACACATGCTTAGCAATGCCAAAACCTATTTCTGTCCGAACACCAGCCTCAAGTACGGGATCTCGAAAAAGAAAAAGAAGAAGGGAAAAGAGGGGCGAATGATACTCTGGCCAATCGCGTTCGCACGAAAAAAGGCGCGGAACCTCTGACTAAGAGGCCTAACGAGCCCTGTGAGAGCAGCTGGCCCTTCCATCCCGACAGGACCCGATGTCAGCGCCGCACAGCTGGTTCAGCTGACCCAAACCAAGCTGCTGCTGCGGCCCTTTCTTTGCATTCGGCCATCTTACACGCCCCCATTGAGACGGCGTCTCCTATAATCTCCACCCCTGTGACAAACATTGGAATGGCGAACGTCACAGAGAAAGCAGGCCATTGAGTTGGGGGTTTTTTCCCCCTCTCCTGGCGGCGGCCGTTCTCTCGGTGTGTCTCCTGGTCGCCTAGGACCGACCGCCATACCTGAGGCTCACGGTCACCCGGTCCATCTTCGTAGTGCCCCCTTCTCGTCCCTACGCTTCCTCGTACCAGCGCTTTCTTCACCGGAACCGTACTCGCTGTCACAGGGTGAGGCCCTGCTCCCCATGGTCACCCATGATGCTGTATGTATATAAGACTCTGGGCCGTGAGCCTTCTTCAGGCCGTACGACCCTGTTCCACTCGTTACTCAAGTAAACAGCAACACCATTGTTGAACACCATACATTATCGATACATACTTATCATTCCTACTTTCAAGTCACTGGGCTTGGGATAGTCAACACACATCACTCATGCTTTCATCACGAGTATCCACCACACTTTGCGCGCAGAAGCAGGCCGCCCAACTAGCCCGGGCTGCCGCCGCCTCCTCCTTCGTGGGCCACTACCACCCGACCCCCGGCCTCCGCAGCTCGGCGGTCGCCTCCCTTCACACCGGCAGTGGCGGCGGACGGTCCTTTTCGACAACTCCCGCCACACGACTCAAAGACTTCTTCCCCGCCAAGGAGACGGAGCACATCCGTAGGACGGCTCCGGCATGGCCCCACCCGGGTTACACCGAGCAGCAGATGCACGACATCGTGCCGGACCACCGCGAGCCGCGCTCCGCCAGTGATTGGGCGGCCTGGAAGTTTGTCCGCCTGGCGCGGTGGTGCATGGACCGGGCGACGGGGCTGGGCAAGGGGCAGCAGGTCGACAAGAAGAACCCGACGACGTCGCTCATCGCCGACAAGCCCCTGACCGAGTCGCAGTGGCTGGTGCGGTTCATCTTCCTCGAGAGTATCGCCGGAGGTAAGTCATGGAGATCCCACCACCCCTAAATAAATAAAAACTAGCCGTATGTCAGAACGCTGACCCAACCATCAGTCCCCGGCATGGTCGCCGGCATGCTGCGGCACCTCGGCAGCCTGCGCCGCATGAGGCGCGATAACGGCTGGATTGAAACGCTCCTCGAGGAGAGCTTCAACGAGCGCATGCACCTACTGACCTTCATCAAGATGTCGGAGCCGGGCTGGTTCATGAAGGTCATGATCCTCGGCGCCCAGGGCGTCTTCTTCAACGGCATGTTCCTGTCGTACCTGATCGCGCCCAAGGTCACCCACCGCTTCGTCGGGTACCTTGAGGAGGAGGCCGTGCACACCTACACGCGTTGCCTGTACGAGATCGACCAGGGCCTCCTCCCCAAGTGGTCCGATCCCAACTTTATCATTCCCGACATCGCGGTTCAGTACTGGAAGATCCCGGAGGGACACAGGACGATGAAGGACTTGATTCTGTACATCAGGGCCGACGGTAAGCGATACCCGCGAATCTCTCCCTAGCCCTTCCAAATAGCAGACGCTGACGACGTACCACAGAGGCCGTCCACCGAGGCGTCAACCATACCCTGGGTAACCTCAACCAAAAGGAAGACCCGAATCCGTTCGTCAGCGAGTACAAAGACGGCCACAAGCCGAATGCTGCGCTGAGAGCGCAGGGGTTCGAGCGCGAAGAGGTCATCTAGGAGACCAGGACGAGGACGGCCGCGATATACCACATCGCCTGCCTGCCTGCCTGGTTCGCGTCGCACCACCCATGATAACAAGATCACCTGTGGAAACACCGAATTTCCTTGCGTTTCGCTGAGAGCTGTAAGAAAGGAAGAAAAAGGAGGACCGAAGATACCACTAGAAAAGGGGGCCGGTTGGCGTAGAGGCGTTTGTTTATTGGGATATGGGCAACCCCCGCCACTCATTGTACAATACTGGAAAAGACGTTGGGCATTCAAATCTAACGGAGTTGTGAACTTCCAATGCTATCTTGGCTGATAGATCATCAGGGGGTTGGGTGCCTTTCAAGGCGGACGCCCTGGCCTTCCGGGTTCAAACATCACGTTTGACCACGCCGCGTCGCACTGGGGACGGGACCACAACCGCTCTGCTGGCGGCGCCGGTAATGAAAACCAATGATTATGATGTCAACTCTTTGTTGCGGGCAAAGGAGTTGGCGATACGCGAGATGATTCGAATAGCGCAGAATGCGCCCCCCCCTTGGCAAATGCCGGTGTGACGACTTACCTGGAAGACGAACAGTTCGGCGGTCTTGTTAGTTCGCCTCGTCTCCAGAAGGATCGACGACCACAGCCACACAATGGCACGATCTTGCATGTCGATGCCGCCTCGCTCACGGGACGAACGGGGTGCTCCCTTGGCGGATGGAAGCCAATGCAACTGTAAACCACGTCCGGCTGCCGGGTGTCAGTCTAGAATGGCCTGGTCTCGGGGGTGTCGATGGGCAGCCGGGGGGAGCCAACTTTTCGAGGAGCAAAAGATGGAATGACGGGACGTTGGCAATCCCATCTCCGGCGAAGCGACACGCCTACGACGCGTCGCCCTGGCTTGACATATTGGACGCATGCCAATCCCAGGTGTACGGTCCGGTTCGTATTTCCGAAAAGGTTTTCTAAAAATGGATTTGAGTAGGCGGGGAGACACTGGCCGCCCGTCATACCCCCCCGGCCTCGACGTATGTGGAGAACGAAAGGGTCCTAGAAGGGTTGAAGACCAAGCATCGGGTTCCGGTGGCCCTGGGAGAGGGCCATTCCTCGAATAAGCTTCTTCCTGCCGCGCGGTGGGATTGCGAAAAGCGATGTGCTCGATGTCATGTTGGGGCAGGTCTGGCTTTTGGGGGCCACGAAGCCCGTGTGGCTGTGTCGGGCGCCATTTCGTGTCCTGCAGGGCGGCGGGGTTGTCATTGGCCCGTTTGGCAGGGAGAGCCGTGATCCACAGCGAATCTGAAGAACTGCCGGGCAGAGACGCTTCATTTTTCCTTGTTGGCAGTGTGGATTCTCATCTGGCGATGGGGACCGTATTTCAAGACAAATTTCACCAATTTGTACGAGGACACGTCCAGCTCTGTGGCGGCGGCGGCGGCCGGTTGATGTTCTGGTGGTGGACTCGTAGTGTTGATCAAGACGAGCAATCGGTTTTCGTTCCGTTTGCTGCCCAGGCTGATGATGATTTCCGACGCAGGCAAAGATCGGGAGTGCCTGTCTCGTCCTGAACCCGCTGTTCCCGCTGGCATCTCGTGCCTTGCACCAAGGAACAGAAGGGTGAGGTGGGTGAACGGCAACAATAACAGCCGCTATGCCGTGATCTCTCGCTTAGTCGATAATACGACGACTGTGGAAGCGCTGTTGACATCTGGTTCCGTTGCACACTAGCCATCAAAGGACTTTGCCTGGAGTCTGCAATCTTGGCCTGGGACATTACGATCTGTACCTCTGGGAGCATGCATGTGACGAGATTGCGTAGAGTCGCTGACAAGTCGGCAGGGTTGGTTGGTTTGGGGCTGTTCGATGCTTCGCTCACCGACGAATAGGCGGGTTGATCAAGCGACTAGTCGTGATGAGCGTCAGCATCCTCCTGCGAGGACACATTGCTTACTCGAGAGAGCAGGGTCCCCTGTGCAGCAAACGTCTTTGGCCGGAGTCTCCCTCTTTGCCTTTGGTCCCATATCGTCTCGTCCGTCAAGGCTTTAGCGAGAGGTTGGCCGGTCTGAGTGGTGCAGGCGTTTGATGAGGTGCTCATCTGGTCACCCACTCTCATCTCATGTTTGGCGCTCATCCTCGTCATTGCGCCATACAGGCTCTGCCATCCGATATCAACAGAAGAGGGGGGAGGGGGTTTGGAATTGAACACGCCCAGCTTGTTTTCAAAGGTCGTCGGAGTTGAATAGATATGGATCGTTACGGTACGCGGTCAGTAGTGGTCCATCATGTACCAGGTAGCCCGGTGAGTGGGATATTGAGCTGGAAAGTGGGTAAACGAGGCGGCCTGTCAATCATTATCTGACAGCCCGGCATCTGACTAGAATGGGGGCTGGAATGTTGATGGCGGCGGCGACGGCGGCGGCAATGGCGCATGGGGAACTCGGTGACAGGTTACCGGAATCTTGCTGCCGCCGGGGGTTCGTAATGGACACTAGGTAGGTAGCCCGGTGTCAGTGGGTGACACAAAACGAGAGATGAAGAAGACCAGACCGAGCAAGGCCAGAGAGACGACGCGCTCGCAGCCAAAGCCAGGGCCAAAGCCAAACAAAGCCAGAGCCACAGTGCAGAGAAGTAACGCGCAGTGACTGAGACGTCCAAGTGAGCGTGTTACGGCATAGAAGCAAGAGGATAAGCGCCAAGGCCAAGCGAGGGACAGTGTAATTTCAAATTATCGGGTCGTGTCAAGCACCAGGCGGACTTGGATTGGATGGCACGGACGAAACGAGAAACCCACCCTCAAGGCAGATTCGAGCAGGCAAGAACGCCTAACCTCACAGCTGCTGTTCCAAACCTGGAACTCCCGTCCATGGCATGGGCAAGTCGGAACGTGACCCCTGGAAAAGGGACTCTCCCAGCCAATCCGGATACTGAAATGATGAATTGCTGAAATGCCCGCCTCAGCAGAAACAGCCCACCTAGGTCGTCGCGTGTCCGGGATAAGCTCGGACAGGGAAGCAAATGATGGCCAGGCCAGGCCAGAGCATTCGCCTCAAGACAGCCGTCGCCCTAGGTAGGTGGACAAACGACGACGAAGAACGACGATGACAAGACGGGTGAAAGTGCCTCTTGGTGTCCGAAAAGAAAGAAGAAAAAAACACCCCCCTTTTCCCCTTACACCCGTTGGCCTGATGTACGAACGAGCTGTGTGTAGCAGACGGATCATACTCGAATCGGTCGGTAAGCAGGTCGCAGGACGCCAGACATCCTTCATACATGAATAAGACGACGGACGGACGGACGAGATGGGTCGTTTGGTGAGATGCTGGGATCCCGATGGCCCTTCCTGTCAGGGGGGTGCCCAAGGAAGCAAAACCCCCACCCCGTCATTATCTTGCCCTCAGCATCGTGTACTAGTGTTACCTTAGCTAATCTCACATGTTCCTGTTCCCGTTCCTGTTCCTGTTCAAAAGGCCCCCTTTCAGCCCTCCGTAAGGTACGCTAGAGTGGGTGGCCGTTTTCCGTTCGTTTCTTTGACCCTGGACGTCATGCGCTAGCAGAACAAGGTTTATGTCGCCTCCCTGATTCGAGGACTCCCTACGGATACCTTTGCTGCCTAGAAGTGCGTTTTATTAGCCCACATACCTACTTGGGCCGCCAACATCGTCGAGCTCGGCCTCGGTAGGAGACTCTCCCGACCCCCAACGCCGGCCGGCGCACTTCTGTTGCGACACCTGTTGCACCGTCCCGAGTCACAAGCTTCCTCCAGCAGCCGTCGATACCACCCAGGGTTTCTCCTTGTGTATCCGTACAGTGTACGGAATCCTCTGACACTGCTGGATTGTTCATGCCCTCTGGCGATTGTCAAGACTCATCTGCGCATTAAAACCGCCATCTGCTTTTCGCACTTGAGGATTAGCATTAGGCCTCGTCGCATGTAGCTCACCTCACCTAGTCTTCCAGTACTTGTCAGCTGGTGGTTCCCGTGCCCGTTTGTCCGAAGGCTGGCCAGCGAAAGCAATAGCGCCGGGCACACCATTTTACCCTCCGCTTGAAACCCCGAGCTTTGGGACCCGAGCGACTGTCCGTCATTGTTGCACTACCGACCTCAAAAACAAGGCCAAGGTGGCACGTCGACGAAGAGACAGCTACTGGAAGAGTGGAATTGTGAGAAAAGGGAGCCGCGGCAAAGTACGAGCCGTCCATACGACGGACGAATCGTGCGGTTAGCTGGCTGCTGTATGGAGATCCCTGTACGCAAAGTAAGGATATTTTTGGACTTCACTTTACTGGCTCGCAACATTCCAGTAATCTATCCCATTCTATACCACCCCATTGCGTCTTGCTCCACGCATTCGCACACGCGGCCGGTATACGGTAAACGGACCCTGGAGCCAACAGGACGTCACCAGCTGTGTTCTGGCCCGGAAAGCAACGATCGGATGGGGGGAGAGCGCAAGCCAGCTTCACTGCAGTCGGCGCTTCAGTGCATGTACACACTCTCTCACTCACAAGCGCGAGGAACGGGGTGGCTCCAATTACAGTGCAGAACAGCGCGGAGCAGAGCACTGCATAGCACAGCACAGCACAGCACAGTACAGCAGAGCAGAGACCCAGCCCAGCAAAGCGCATTCCAATCGCAGTCGGAGCGCGCCGTTGCAGAGGTACCTCGACCTGACCCAACCGTGAGAAGCCAAGTATGGGATACCTCTTGCGCACACCCATCCGAGACCTGTCTGCAGGTACCAGACTACCTGATATCCGTCAAGTCGAAGACGCTGGTCAACCGATCCATCCTCAAACGTGCACAGCCTTGTGGGAACCACCCGGATTGGGCTACTCGAGTGGATCCATACAGACCAATCATATTGCAAATCATCCACCTCTCTTTCCATTCTCCACTCCTCTTGTTCCTCCTTCCTTCCCTTCCCCTTCCCCTCCGCCCTCCACCCTCCACACCCCCCCCCCCCCCCCCCCCCCCCCCCCCCCTTCTTACCCCCCAGCTGCGACCCGACCACAGAGTCACAGACCCCAATTCCGCATCCTGGTGTCGGGTCTGTCTGTCCGGTCCACGTCCCTCCAGTGTACTCTCTGCCCGCCGACCAAGTCCTCGCTTCCCCATCTCAACTCCTCCTCTTTCGCACACTATAGCATATTACCACTTTGTCTCGCTCTCCCCAAACGCCCTCAACAAGCTGCCAACAGTCACGTCCCAAGTAGCTCTCAATCTCTCGGTTTCGGCGCCGTTGCTCCTCGTCCTTTTTGTTGTCGTCGTCCTCCTCCTCCTCGCCCTTACTCAGTCGCCCTCATCTGAACCCGATTACACTTGTCTAGACCTAATCGCGACAGCGAATAACAGCTTGTCGCACACAACTCCTCCCCCGCCGCCTCCAGTTGGGTGCGGTCAGCTCGCGCGTCAGCACAGCCCCAGGGCGGTGCGGTGCCTGAAAGGCTGACTTGTGAACTGCCTCGCCCCGATTCTAAAGACAGCAACGCAACACTACATTGCACACATCCACTCGCTCGCTCACTCACACACGCATCGGCGCACACGACATCCCTCCATCCCTCCTACCGGCATCCGTTTACATCATGGATCACCAGGGCCAGCGCGGTCGCTCACCGTCTGCGGGGCATCAACAGCCTCATATAAGACACCCGTCGCATTCTCCGTCTTCGAACCCGTTCCAGTCAAATACCGAAGCAGCTTCGATTGGTCTCGGTCTCGGATTGGATCAGTCTGCTACCCAGGTCTTTAACGGAGCCGCGTCCGCCGATTTCTCTAGCTTTAATAACAATCCCAACTTCCTCAACGGCCAGCAGCCCGGACAGCAGTCTTATAACCAGCCCGGCGCGACCTTCACAAACCAGGGCCAGCCCAACTTCCTTGATCCCAACTTCCCCTCGGGCGACTTCGCCTTGTTTCCCAACGCAGGCCAGGGTGATCCGCAGTTCAGTGCCGGCGTCTTCGAACAGAGCCTCAACTCTGACATGAACAACATGGCCATGCCTCAGAATCACCACTCTACTACTCCTCCGCACCTCCTCAACCCGGACCCCCACCAGACGCCCTCTGCCCGCCAGTCTCCCGCCTTCAACCAGCACCATTTCTCCTCGCCGCCGTCGGGTCACTCCAGGCACGCCTCGCTCGGCCCCGAGGCAGCGCTTCTGCCGAATCAGCTGAACGAATGGAGTCAGCCCCAGTTCCAACGCCACAGGAGATCCCCTTCCGAGTACTCGGACGTTTCCTCGGCAGCCCCGTCACCGAACCTCGTCAGCGCCGACAGCTTCGACGGCCTTGATCAACGTCATTCGCCGATGCAGCGGCCTTCGGACCCCGGCCTTTACCAGCAGATTGGCTTTGACAACTTCACCATCTCGGACCCCGCGCTCAATAGCCCCAACCTGCAAGGCCGGAGCCCCTCGCATAGTCCGGCCATCTCCCCGCGCATTCTTCCCCAGTCGATGCCCGAGCTGAATCAACATCAAAACTTTGGTATCGGGAACCAAAGCGCCGGCTTCGTCGGTGCTAATGGCTACACTGGGCAGGAGGCATTCCCGACGCTGCAACAACCGGAGATGCCCCAGGTGGCACCGGCCATCAACATTGAGTTTGCGCCCACGGCAAGGCAGAACAGCTTTGAGCCTCCCAAGAACCAGATGGATCAGGATTCCCTGACTCCCCCTGAGCGAGGTGAGCAACACGCATTCCTGGCCGTAGACGATGAAGCTGACAAGACACGTGACAGGCCGTCCTCGGTCCCGACCACGCGCAGTGACGGACCCTTTCAACACTTCCGCTGGAGGCATGGCGCGCCAGAGCGCAGTGGGCAGCTTGTCGCCTCATCTGGGGTCTGACCTCTCTGGCCGCGACTCCTCCCGATCCCTCTCACCGCTCGACCGAGGAGCCACAAGCCCCAATCGCAGACGACAGTCTACCTCGGCCGTGCCGAATAACGTGATCGCGCTTAGGCTGGCGGACCCCGAGTATCAGAGCTCTCAGGACAACGGCAACGCGAAACGTGTACAGAAGCACCCGGCCACGTTCCAGTGCACTCTGTGTCCGAAACGCTTTACTAGAGCCTACAATTTACGATCCCATCTACGAACCCACACCGACGAACGCCCCTTCGTCTGCACAGTGTGCGGAAAGGCATTCGCTCGTCAGCACGACCGAAAGAGGCACGAGGGTCTGCACTCGGGCGAGAAGAAGTTTGTGTGCAAGGGAGACCTCAAAGCAGGCGGCCAATGGGGCTGCGGCAGGAGGTTCGCGCGTGCCGATGCGCTCGGTCGACACTTCCGGTCGGAGGCGGGGCGGATCTGCATCAAACCCCTGTTGGACGAGGAAATGCTCGACAGACAACGTGCCTGGCAGGAGCAGCGGATGCAACAACAAAACATGCAAAACATGGCGGCTCAAGGCGCCATGGGTATGGAACCAGGCTACCCCATGGACGCCAGCGGACAGTACATGTTGCCGGCTGCTCTGCTTGCCCAATACCCAGCACTGGCTCAGATGAACTGGTCGGCGCAGGACCCGAGCAGCGGTCTCGACGACGACATATCAGGTCGGTCGTCCTTCGATGCTAGTGACTACGAAGGCGACGACGGCGGTTATGTCAGTGGACCCGGTACAGGATTCGGTGAAGGGGGTATGGGCCAGAACTTTGGTGAGGTTGGCTATGCCAGCGACTATGGGGGCCGTTGACGATGGAGGTGATTTTTCACTGGGTTTTTCACCCTTATTTTTTCTCGGACTTTTTTTATGTATTCTTTGTGCGGCCAATCGCCTACGACACGTACTTTATACTACTCGTTTTTGTTTCTGGGGCGTGGCGCTTCATGAACGAGCGCCGGTTGTAAGGGAACACTGCGACCAACGCCCACAGAGGGCGCTGAGCTGATGGTATGGTCACAGGGGTTAGAACGCGTTGTTATAGATACCATCATGACGATATTTACAATTATCATTTCTCATTTTCAGCATCATGTGCCTGGAGTGGAGTATTCATTGTGAAAGACGCATTTGGGGGTAAACATGCGGTGTTGGGACGTGCTTGTCTAGGTACGAGTGTCAAGTGATGACTCCGGGGAATTGATACCTATCGGCGATAAGGTTGTGGTTACATCATTTGGCAGGAACCGCGGGGACAATCGTGCGCCCCTCACCTGTCACTTGAGGAGGCGAGAGGAAGTACAGACAGGTATTTCTCTCATCTTGTTAGCGGGCAGTTCAATTAATCATCTCCTAGCAATTAACCATTCCCCACCCTGATTACTGTAGCGGCCTCGGCGCCGAGTCCGATCAAAAAGTCACACCCAACTCTGGGAATGTGAGATGGCAGGTTTGGCCCGTAAGCAGGAACCCCGGACCCCCGGCGCCGAAAGAGACGTGTCGGCCCAATTCCCGGGCTCCAGAAGCTCCTCTCCTGGGTGACAAACAGCGACCTCTCCCCATCCGTAGGCTCTTGCTCTTTCCACGTGTTACTCGAACGCCTTTGTTTAGGAGTGGGAGGAGACGTACCTAACAAGGGTAGCGCGGGAGATATCGCCAGGAACAGTGCCTGATCCGCCGGGTTACTTTGCTGTGCGGGGCCGTTGGCACTTTGGAAAGAGTCTATGATGTGGGAATTCATGGGAGGCGTGTTAGCATGCAACCAGTAGTGTGGATAGCCACACCGCAGGTCCTAGACCACAGCACACACCCACACGCAAGCATTTGTAAGCTTGGGGGGTGGGCGGCGGCAGAGTGGTGACGATGGACGGGAGAGGGGGTTCGACGGCATCTGGATCGGAGGAGGGGGGGAGCTATGCTATTACAAAGCCGACGTGGGCTGTACATAAGGGAGAGGCCTCAGGTACCAGACTTGAAGCTATTTCAACCTGCGCGATTGATTTGAGTTTCAAACCCAAAGCTACTTTACACTCCCGTCCCCCCATCACCACCGCATCTAACCTCCGAAACAACACCGCATTCCCTACCGAGACAAGCCACGGGACGACAACCATGGCGCAGAACCAAGCAGTCAAGACCGTCGCGGCGGGCGTCGCCAAGGTCGTCGACGCGCCCGTCCCCGCCCTCCCGGCCGACGACTACATCCTCGTCAAGACGACGGCCGTGGCCATCAACCCGACGGACTGGAAGCACGTCGACATGGCCGACAAGGCGGGGTGCGTCGGCATTTGGGTCGGCTGCGACTACGCGGGCGTCGTCGAGGAGGTCGGCAAGGGCGTGACTAAGGATTTCAAGAAGGGGGACCGCATCTGCGGGCCCGTCAACGGATCGTGAGTTGGTCTTGCTACCGGCGTGCTGCCGGCGTCCCGTGTGGCCGCTGTCGTATCGGGCGGGAAAGAAGCCCACGAGTTTGCTGACGAGGGACGAGCCAGGAACGCGCTGCGGGAGGTCGACGGCGCTTTCGCAAAGTACATCGTTGTCAAGGGAGACCTGCAGATCAAGACGCCGGATAACATTTCCGACGAAGAGGCCGCGACGCTCGGTATCGCCGTCACGACGGTCGTATGTAGTCCCTTTCTCCCATTCAACTCTCTCCGTTCACACACACACACACACACACACACACACACACACATACACGGCATGAGACAAGACTAACACGAAGCGCAACCGCAGGGCCAAGGTCTCTACCAGACCCTCAACCTCCCCCTCCCCACCGCCCCGACCACCGACCCCTCGGCCACGATTCTCATCTACGGCGGCAGCACCGCCATGGGCATCTCGGGCATCCAGTACGCCCGGCTGTCCGGGTACAAGGTCCTCGCGACCGCGTCGCCGCACAACTTCGACTACCTCAAGTCCCTGGGAGTGAGCGAGGTCTTCGACTACAAGTCGCCCACGGTCTCGGAGGACATCCGCCGCCACACCGGCGACGAGCTCACGCTGGCGTGGGACTGCCAATCGACCGCCGAGTCCGCCGTCCTCGTCGCCAAGGCGCTCTCGAGTTCCAAGGGCGGCGTCATCGGCACGCTGCTGCCCGTCGACAAGAAGGTCGTGCAGGAGGTCAACCCCAAGGTCGAGGTCAAGATGAGCCTGTACTACAGCGTCTTTGGCGAGGAGTTTGGCTACTTTGGTGAGACTCCCCACTCCACGCCACCCTGCTCTTCCCGTGACGCAATCGTCCTCCTTTTCCCAAGGTGGCCGTTCTTCTTCCCCCCCCCCCCCCCCCCTAATCTTATCCTCTTTTGCCGTCAGCCCGCTAACCCCACCCCGCAGGCAAGAGGGACGCCGTGCCCGAAAACTACGAGTTCGGCAAGAAGTTCTGGGAGATCAGCCGCGGCCTGCTGGCCGACGGCAAGCTCAAACCCATCCGCGTCGTCAAGAACCAGGGCGGCAGCGGCCTCGACGGCGTCGTCGTCGGCCTCAAGGAGCTGAAGGAGGGCAAGGTCAGCGCCGGGAAGCTCGTCTACACCATCTGAGGGAGGCGAGGCGGCCCCTCCCGCCCTGGGTAGTGGCCATCAACGGGCCGAGAAGAACAAGACAGGAACGAAACAAGCATGACGTGGAACATGTATATTGAAGAAATGTGTGGGCCCGTTTGCCTACCTATGGGTATGAAAGCATGAGTGTACCGCTGAAACGAGTAAGGAAAAAAAAGCTGTGGTATCTAGAAGCATCCTGGGAAGCGGGAGAAGGAAAAAAAAAACCAAGATAAAAACGCCTGTTGATGCATATGTGCATGCGTGCGTGCGTGCCCGTGTGTGTATATGTTCCGCCCCATGCAGAGCCCGCCTAGATCTTGGCCCGACCGACCCGTTGCGCAACATCGTCGAGCATCTTGTTCACCATGTCGCGATGCGCGCTCTCCATCTGCCCCTTGACTAGAGGCATCAGCATCCGGCTCGTCTCGACGCGCGTCGTCTCGACGAGGTCGTAGTCCCCCTCGACGTAGCCGCCGAGCTTTCCGGTGCTGTGCTCGCCGGGCCACCGCTCCTCGGGCCGCGGCACGACGAGCCACTCGGACCAGACGCGGACGCCGGCCGGGGCCTTGGCCCGGGACCGCAGCCCGTTGGGAATGCTTTGCAGTACCGCGGGGAAGCTGATCTCCTTCTTGACGCCGGGGGCGACGCTGACCTTTTCGTAGATCTTGTACGAGGTGATCTTGAAGCCCGTCTCGAGAAACCACTCGTCGTCGACGACGCTCTTGAGCGGGACGGGTACCCTTTCATACCGCGTCACCAGCGGCTGATGGCGGATGACGGGTGACTGGGACTGTAGCATTTCGATGACGACTTCCGCCGGAAGCATGCTGGGTAGCGGGATGCGAATCGTGAGGTTGTAGTGGGCGGGCATCGTGACAGACTCCGTATGCCCGGACGTTGCTTGCTGGGTTTGTAGGTAGCTCGTCCGTCGACTCCGTACAGCAGCAGTGGTGAGAGCGGCGCAATGTAAAGAAGTCGAACAGCGATAAAGAAAGAATTTGATAGCAGTGACGGCGCAGTATAGCTGGGGGAAATGCGATGCGTCCAAGAAGCCGAGATCAAGTCAGCTTGGTTCCCTGCCGGTTCAGGATCAGCGGAGATCCACGTTCCCTTATGTCTGGAAGACGTATGGGAAGCAGAGAACCTTGTCCGACGCGAACTGCGGTATCCCGTAGAACGAGAACATTGGTCGAGGAAGCCGTGGTGGAGGGGCCGGTCATCTTTTGTTTCGTCTGATGGTCTGTTCTCCTTAGGGGAAGGGGGGTCATCCTGACGACTGAGTCGGTGTGGCATAGACCTCGTACAGAGCAAACGTCAAGCAAACGGCAAACAAGTCGATGTCATTGGAAGGGTTTTCGGGGTCGCGAGGTTGTCACACACGAAAGGCAGCTTCACCAGATCCGGTAACCAGCGCATGGGATATTGTGGCTTAATCTGCTTATGTATTGGCTAAGAGTCCGCGTGGGATTGCGGAACCCGTTGCCTGTCAGGCTGACAAGCGCGGCTTTCTTGTTGTTTGCTAGCACGCACTTGACACCTGATGTTGAGAACAATGGCGAGATGAAACAAGCGATGATACTATTGTAAACCCCTGGCGGGGGAGTCAGTGCCTCCGAGTAAGGGCCCCGGGTGAGCTCCAGTTGAGGCACCACCTCGGGATAACAGAGGAGCCGATCTTGAACCCCGGCCTGGGGACCAGCCGGACTGCTGTCGGTGTGGTGGCTGTGGCTGATGCTGACAAGCTCACCGGGGCGCTGGGGGAGCCGAGCACGGGTAGATATCTGCTGTCATCGCTCAACGGGACGTGCGGTGCATCATCGCATTCGACCTTGGGGTGCAGGGTCATCTTTCCCAGCGGGCAGCCACGCTACACTCCGGCCGGAAGCGGAACGGTCCATGTAAATCCGAACATGGGCCTTCGGGCCCGTCCCAAGTCGAACCCCGACTTCTACTTAGGCATCTTCAGCCTCTTGACTTATTTCCCCTGGGAGACTAATGCTATTGTTGCTTGGTGTGTACGTAGAGCAAAGTCACGCGACTTGAGACATGGTCGCAGAGGAAGCATGTGGTCTCACCGAATCTCCGGTTGATCGCTGATGCAGAATCTCGGCTTGGCCGAAGACGTCCGTGATTTAGGAACTGCGGAGCATAATGCTTTGGATCAACAACCTGCCGTCCATATAATGGACCCATTGCACGCAGGTCCCGGCCATTCATTGCTTAGTAGGCGTCGTTTTGTATACCAAGATACACTTGCATCTCCTTTGACTTTGTCGGAGAATACTCCCCGCGGCACGGTGGATGACTCTATGTCCGTCATTCGACTGATCAGCCTCTGGCGGCTTGGGCCCCAGACAGCGGTTCGAAATGGGTCGATGTAATTCCAATGCTGTTCGAGTTGACTCTGCACCCAACCAAGTTAGTCAGTCAGCCAGCCAGTCAGTCAGTCATACTGCATCGTACTGCGTTATCCTCCCCATCGAACCATATTTTTAACCTGACCAAACATCCTAGGCCGAGTGGCCAACTGTTGCCGCTTCGGGTCTGACCGCCAGAAGGCACCGTGATGGTGAAGTCAACCGAGGAGCCTCCACTGACCGAAATCTCTGTCGTGTGCATCATTCTGCCGCATGGCCCTTCGCGGGCCCAGTCTTCGAAAACAACATGATCCCAACGTTTCCTTTCGTCTCCGCCTGCGTCATGCTGGTAAACCCTAAAGTGACATGTTCCATGTTAGTGAGCGCATCGTTTCGCCTGCGTTGCTCCTCTCCACTGACAGCAAAGAGTTGCCAAAATTTTATTACAAAAATCATGCGCCATCCAAAGCCCAAGGCCCAGGCACGATGATTCTGCGTGGCTGGTTGGTGCGAACTGGCTCAGAGATGTGGTTTGAGGAGTTGAAGCGGTGAAGGAGACACCATACCGATTTGGGCGATACTCGTTGGACAAGTGGAGTGAGATGCGCCATGCGCTGCTGGAAGGTGGGACATGCAGACGAGACGATCCAGTAGAGTCGCGCAGTAGCATCTCGCAGACAGGGCCGGACTTGGGATGTGCATTAAGGCCATGTAAGTTCCCGATGCGTAGCCTGGCAGTGCCGCCAGTGGCCTGCGAGCACACCCGTCGAGATGCGGGCTGCTGGAACTGGCTCAAGATGACTGGACGGGCATCGGCCATCGTACAGATGCCAGATGGGGCTCTGAGGTGGTGCGAAGTCGAACAGGTTGCAAATACCACGCCCTGCAGACCTTGTATGCTGGCGGGTGCATAGCTGCCCAGTCAGTAATGTATCGATACCTCATGTTCTGGTTTGGTGTGTCGGTACGCCGGTGCACCGATGCCAACAGGCAGGCCGAGCCGTCGTCCGCATGGCAACGCGTCCACGACGGATTGACGGCGACCACTCACTCCACCGCTCTGCTCAAGGGTTATTTCGATTCCGGCGCGACGGTCCAGGCACATGGAATACTCGATTGAGACGGAGATGTCGTAGAAATGAGCGTAGGTGATGAGCATGGTGTTGTCGCTTCTGCCCCCCCTCCCCCGGCCGGCGTTTTGCATCTGCATTTCACGCTTTGCCCTGGATACATGTGTCGAGCCTGCCTGTCATCAATAGGGTAATGATATGCCTAGACACCACCTCGCATGACTTTTTCTGGAGGCAATCTAATGCTTGGCGTGGTTGGTGTTATGTGGAGGGACATAGATACATGGGTGAGTAAGGAGTGGCTGGATGGGAGTATGTCTCTGCCAGTGAGCGCCTTAGGCAAACAAGACGGATGTCGACCAGCAGACCGCAGGAGAGCATGAAGCAGACCAGTTGAGATCAACTCCGAGGAGGACATGGGCATCCGGAAATTGCCGGATAAGGGCTCTGGCGGGGGATCGTGATACACGCAGCACACAGAAATTATTCTCTGACAGGAAGCGATTGATGAGGGGCTGCTGGCTCTCCCCATTTCGTTCGTGGGACGAGGTTTGGAATTACGTGTGGACGATAGCAGAGCGTCATTATGAACGTTCAGCATGGAAGATGGCGGTGCCGGATTGACAACGTGTGTACAGCGAGAGCAAAAATGCAAGGAGCCACGCTGTTAGTGGTGAGTCTTGAGCAGGGAAGAGGGATGATGGAGGAGGTGCGTAGGGTCTTTGCTACCTGCCTAGGTACCTACTAGTAGGTAAGTAGGTTGGTAGGTACTACCTTACGTAGTTTAAGAATCGGAGCCAAGCGATGTCGGTTTTTCTTTTCGTTTTCTTCGTCACTCCGGCAAGGTGCGGAAACGTGCCTTCCCGGAACACTAGTCAAAGTAAGTACCCTACCACCTAGGTACTAATATACAGGTAGATATGCAATGAAGGAAGTTCCAAATGACGCAGCATGAAAGAGGCAACCCCCGTACGGGACGTTTGAAAAGGGAAGGCGGTATGGATCTATCTAGGTATACCTAGGTAGGTAGGTAGGTATGCATCTGCGGATGTTGAGGCAGGTAGTGAGTGTGTGCAGGGTGCTGGCGGCAAGGGCGTCTTACTTTTACCCCCAATTGTATTTGATTGTTTGTCCCAACTACTTTTTTGTTTTTATTTGGATATCTGTAGAAAGGAACCTCCTGACATAAGTTGGTGTACATGTTAGAAGCCCGTCCGTCCCAAGCCGAGTTGTGGTCTCTAGGTAGAGACAATTCACTTGTTAGGCATGTACAAAGCACGGAAAACTGTATAGCGAGCTTTCAAAGCAATTAGGATCTCCTGACCTCTCCTGGGCCCTCCCGTTCCCGCATCGTGCACCATGTGCTGCCCGAACGTCCACCCAGAGCGGATGAATCCCTGGAGAAATGGCATCACCTGGGCGGCAGGCTGAAGAGGAGAGGGGTATCATGGTGGTGTGAACAAAGTCAAAAGACGGTACTTGCAGGGATCAGCATGGCCCATATCACACCGGTTCGGCCAATGAAACGCCGAAGCCGCCCCTCATCACTGGCCAAGGTGCCAGGGGCTATGACATGCTACCCACTGGCGGGACGAGGAGCAATGCTGCGCTTTTGCCGACCGTGTGTGTCACCTACCTATTCTCCAGTCTCCTCCCGTCGACTATCATGGGCCCGCCATGCTGCTCTAGATCTATTGCTGTTCATGTTCATACGGAGGGAGGGGCGGTACATTATACGCATGCAGTGGAGTCGGCGACGGAGGAGCAACGACTGGAAGACACAAAACCTTTTGACTGGGCCTGATAGGACAGAGTGGCTGGGCATACTACCTATGTACTACCTAGGTATCCGTACAGAGAAGACATGGGCGGTATCCGTACCTCATCCAGCATCCATCAATCAACATCCATAACAATTATTCCTCTGGCCTACCTTACCTCACCTTCAACCTGCCGTGCTTTTTCTGTAACATACCTACCTCGACACACCCATTCGCGTTGTTGACTCATCCTTGTGTGCATTCATTTTGTATACAAGAAGCCTGTCCCCACCCATGTTTTGTTTGACTTGTTTCTGTTGTACTTTGTCGTCGTGTTGCATGACGAGGCGGGACTTTTGAAGAAGCAAGAATATACGATACGATACGATACGATACGATACGAGCCAAGACGATATTTCCGCACTGAAAGACGAAGAAATAACACCAATCGACCGTTAACGAGAGGGAGTCTTCTACTCTGTGATACATACAACTCTCTCTTTCTTCGAACCGTGGGCAATTGCCTTCCACCCAGTCTGAGCTTGCACAGGGAGATAGTAACGACGAGACGACGTAAGAGCGCACAGCAACTCGGATCACGTCCCTGACCGGCCTTGACCGTCGACGGGCCATTCGCCCTGCCCGCCTTTGGACGAGCCAAGCAGAGCCCGACGTCGAGAGAACCAATTGCCTTACCAGCTGCAGCTGGTCGTTGCCTGCCTTGACTGCTGCAAGATATTTGGCGGTCTGCAACACCACCATCCACCAACTCGCCTCGCCGCGACGATCCAGCGACGACGCGCCGGGCCATTGGCTCCCTATGCAGAAAGTGGCTTGTAAGAATTCCCTTCCCCCCCCTTTCTCCTTTTCCTTCTCGGGTCGCCTCTAGCGTTCCTATTGCTCCGTTCTTCTCCTGTCTGGTCCTACCTCGCCTCAGCCAAGGAGGTTCAAGTCGGATTTCAAAAAGGGGTCAAAGACGGCTTACATCTCCGGGACGAGTATAGACGTTGGACGGCTGATTGACTTTTTCCTTGATCAGCTCAAGGGACCAGTTCGCCGGCGATCAGACAGCCAGACGCCTACGTGCTCGGTGCATTTAGTGAGCCGGACAGCACCAAACGGACGGCGACACCAGAAGCTGCATCCCTGTCCATCGCTTCCACTTGGCCCGTTATCGTCCAGTTCTCCGGCAATTCTGAACAGGGGACCAGGAACATAATTAATCGAGGGAAGCCCAGAAGCACCAACACAGCGAAGAGAGGCAAGTCTACTGCTTCCTCGCCCTGCCCTGCCCTGCCATCCCATATCTTATCCGTCATCTTATGACTTCTCCCCTGCCGCAATCCGTTCACCTCACCTTACCCTGAAGGTCCGCCTCCCCTCCCCTCCCCCTCCCCCAGGTCCCTTGCGCTGCGTAGCGCCAAGTGGTTCCCGTCCCTTTCATCCCACCTCTACTAAGTATCTCCCAGCCTGCGCAATTACGTCTTTCACTCTACGCGCAATTCTCCCTCTTTTTCCAATTTTTTATGACTGACTTGCACCAGCTGTGTCTCACTTCGCCTGGGTAGTACGAATCGAAATCACAGGGCGCGCTTTATATTGTCCCGTCTCCCTCGCGCAATCAACCCTGTTTTTTCGCTTTGTCCACTCCATTCTTTGGTCCAACGACCTCGCGTAGGCGCAAACCTATTTCCTCTTCCGATACCCTGCGCATGACGACGACGACGACGACGACGACGACGACGACGACGACAACGATAACGAAGGCTGCTATCATACAGAATCCAACCTCTGGTCCTTTCGTTCACCGAGCCGACTTAGTTTCTATGATTCTTATGCCCAGTTGCTATAACACGAGTTGTACTTCCTAACATGGCTGCGGCCGCGGTCTCGACGACCCCCCTATCAGGGTGGGCAGAGGGCGCATATGGATGGAGGACAACGACCCAGCAAGCAAGGATTGAGCGGGAGGAGGCCGATGTGCGCATTCGCTTGCGCATGATCGCGCGCGCATGGGAATCTGCTTCACACCACCTTCAGGTATGACCCGAGGCTTTTTCGTCTGCCGCAATCCTTTTCCCCAATTCCTCCTTTCTCTGGAATCTTGTGCGCGCCAGTGTTGTTCCAGACTTGACGCCGCTGCGCGCTCGTCACAGGTCTAACGGCTTTCGTTCGGCGCAGAGGCTGGCCAAGAAAATCTCCTAGCTGGAATCGGGGGACGTGAGGCGCATGACGCCTCCTCGCCCCCCATTCCACTAACACTGCCTTCAGATGAACTTCGGAGCTAAGCTGATCCGCTGACATCCCTAGATTTCATCCCATCGCCGACCCCTCAAAACCACATGTGGCATCTCAAGTCCACTGAAAGCACCGGAATGCGGTCCGCGATGGTTGCGACGTTTCACCTCGCCATCTAAACCATCAGAGTCCTTTGAACAAGTCATGGATCCCACAGAAACCGGCGGTTCTGCTAGTCGGCGAACCCATGACTTCCCCTTCTTCACCCAGCCTCAGACTCCAAGCACGAGTAAGCGAGAACGACGTAGTGGCGACGCCATTTTCCACGATCCCACGCACAACTTCCTCATCGACTTTGGTTCCGAGGAAGGCTTCATGCAGGCCGCGAAAAAGAAGAAGAAAGCGCCAGCCAAGGCCCCGACCGCTAACAATAACAGTAACGACGACGATGGCGCCAAGAAAGATGATGAAGGGGCCGGCGACGGAGGTGATAAGAGCGGCGATGCAAGCAATGACGGCGGTGCTGCGGGCGACGGCGATGGGGGCGACAAGGAGACGCCACCGCCGGCCGACGATCCACCCCCGGATGACGACTGGGGATTCACATCCACAAAAAGCAAGAAGAAGGGTAAGAAGGACGACGGCCCACCAACAATCCCGGCACCCGATCTGGATTCCTTCGACGAGATCAAATTAGACGATGCAGGCGGAGGCGGCAACGGCACGCTTGACATCAATTTTGGCTCAACGGACACCAAGAAGTCAGGGTTTGGCGGATGGGATACAAATTGGACATCAGGCACGGGACTAGGGAACACGTGGGATTGGTCCGGGGCTAACAAGAATGCAGTGGCGAACACGTCAGCAGAGGCGAAGGAAGAGGTCGATTCGAATCCATGGGGCCTCAGCACTGCTGCAAAGTCGAAGAAGAAGACAACGACGCTTGGATTCAGCTTCGGCGAGGACGCAGCAGCCGAACCGGAACCCGCACCGAATTTCGAATTTCCAAAAGAAGAGGAAAAGAAGGATGATGCCTGGGGCTTTTCTACAGCAACATCGAAGAAGGACAATAAGAAAAAGAAGAAGATCAGCATTTGGGGCGAACCTGCGGAAGAGGAGAATGAAGAACCGCCCAAGGTAGAAACCCCCGCTGACGACCCATGGGGTTCATGGGGCACCACAACTAAGAAAAAGGGCAAAAAGGACCCTGAACCCGAACTGCCCAAAGAGGAGACGAAACAGGACGACATCTGGGACACCTGGGGCCTGGGTAAGAAGAAGAAGAAAGAAGAGCCTGAGGTGGTCCCAGAACCTGAACCGCAGCCTGAGCCCGCGCCTGACCCACCAGCTGCCGGAGGGGATCCCTGGAGCTGGGGAACATCAACGAGTAAGAAGGACAAGAAGAAGAAAAAGGGCCTCCTTGACCCCGAACCACCCAAGGCCCCGGAACCCGAACCCGAACCCGAACCACAGCCGGAGCCGGAGCCGCCAAAACCTGATCCATTTGCAGGCTTGTCCAAATCGCAAAAGGCCAAGAAGATGAAGGAGATGGCTGCCGCTGAAGCTGCTGCTGCCGAAGCTGCTGCTGCCGAAGCCGCTGCCGCTGAAGCTGCTGCCGCCGAAGCCGCTGCTGCCGAAGCCGCCGCTGCAGAAGCTGCCGCCGCTGCCGAAGCTGCCGAAGCTGCCGCTGCCGCTGAAGCCGAGGCCGCCGCCGCCGAGGATGCTGAGAAGGCTCGGCTGGAGGAGGAACAGGCCGCCAAGGCCGCCAAAATCGCCAATGAGGAGACACAATTCGCTGCCTTAGTGGCCAAGAAGCGGAAGAAGGGCAAATTTACAAAGAAAGACCAGACCGACTACGACCAACTAAAGCAGTCTATCGACCAACGTGCCGCAGATCAAGCGGCTGCAGATGCAGATGCTGAAGCTGCCGCCAATGCCGACGCCGCTGCTGAAGCAGCAGAGGCCGCTCGCATTGAGGAAGAGGAGCGACTCGCTAAAGAAGCAGAAGAGCAAGCAGCAAAAGATGCAGCCGAGGCAGAGGAGGCGGCGAAAGCCGCAGAAGCGGCCAACGCAGCGGCGGCGGTAGACGGCTTCGGATGGGGTGTGACAACCAAGACCAAGAAGAAGAAGAAGGGCAAAGCTGAACCTGAGCCCGAACCGGTCCCTCCACCGCCGCCACCCGCCCCTGAGCCTGAGCCCGAGCCCGAACCGGAAAAAAAGGACGACCCCTGGGGCTTCACCGCCACAATGTCAAAGAAGGACAAAAAGAAGAAGAAGGAACTCCTTACCGATCCTGAACCCCCTAAGGAACCCGAACCTGAGCCAGTGCCAGAACTAGCACCGGAGCCTGAGAAACCAGCGGAAGATGATTTATGGACCGGCTTGGAGTCTTCCAAGAAGGACAAGAAGAAGAAAAAGGGTAAGACCGTCGAGCCTGAGCCTGAGCTCGAGCCGGTTCCCGAACCTGCTCCAGATCCTCCCGCTGCTGAGCCGGAGGCGGAGCCGGAGCCGGAGCCAGAGAAAAAGGAGGATGACGACTTCTGGGGCACTTCTTCTTCCAAGAAGGACAAGAAGAAGAAGAAAGAAGCAGAAGCCGAAAAGCCCAAGGAGGACTCCTGGGGCATCTGGGGCATGTCTTCCAAGAAAGACAAGGATAAAGACAAGGACAAAGAGAAGGAGAAGAAGAAGAAAAGCAAAGAGACGTCGCCTGCAGAAGAACCGAAGGCAGAAACACCCGCAGACGATGACTTGGCTCTGAGCAAGTCGGAAAAAAAGAAGAAGAAGAAGGACGGCATGGCCTTGGTCGAGTTCGGCGGGGAGGAAGAGGATGCTACTCCTGCCGAGGAAGCCCCTCCCGCCGTGCCCGATGTTTCCGACCCCCTGGATGGCGACGATTTCTTCAGCTCCTGGAACATTGGCAAGAAGGACAAGAAGAAGAAGGGGGCCGACGCCGAAGTCGCTTCAGTGAAGCCTGATGCGATTGAGGAGCCGGCAGACGACTTCTGGGGAACATCATCGTCCAAAAAGAAGAAGGATAAATCCAAGAACGAACCCGTGGAAGTCATGGACGAAGAGCCCGATATGGATTCTGTACAGCCGGATTCAGTCGAGGAGACCAAAGACAAAGGCGAAGATGACGATTGGGCCGCCTGGGGATCCTCGAAAAAGAAGTCTAAGAATCGTAAGGACATACTCGCCGACCCTCCACCGCCAGCTCCCACCCCTCCCACCTTGGACATGACTGAGCCTGAAGCAGAACCAGAACCTGAGAAAGACAAATCCAGCTTTTGGGGCGACATGACCTCTTCCAAGTCTAAGTCCAAGGACAAGGATAAAGATAAGGAAAAGGAGAAGTCTAAGAAAGAACCCAAGCTGAGCGAGAAGGAGCTCAAAAAGCTCGAGAAGGAGAAGAAGAAGGCCGAGAAAGAAGAAGCTGCGCGCAAGGCTAAAGAAGAGGAAGAGGCTGCAGCAGCTGCGGCCGAAGAAGCAGCTAGGGAAGAGGAGGAGCGTCTTTCCCGAGAAGCGGAAGAGGCCGCCGCCGCTGCCGACGCCGAGGCCGCCGAGAAGGCTCGGCTCGAGGAAGAACAAGCCGCCAAAATCGCCGAGGAAGACGAGCAGTTCGCTGCCTTGGAGGCCAAGAAGCTCAAAAAGAAATTGTCAAAGAAAGACCAGGCCACCTACGACCAACTGAAGGAGTCTATCGATCAGCGCGCCGCAGATCAAGCTGCTGCGGATGCGGAAGCTGCCGCTGCCGCTGAAGCAGCAGAGGCCGCCCGCATTGAGGAAGAGGAGCGGCTCGCCAAGGAAGCCGAAGAGCAAGCGGCGAAGGAAGCCGAGGAACAGGCAGCGCGTGAACAAGCAGAGGCCGAGGCTGTAGAGAAGAAGCCGAAGAAGAGTTCCAAGACAGAGAAGGAGTCCAAGTCCAAGTCCAAGTCTAAGGAGAAGGAAAAGGAGAAGGAGAAGAAAGACAAGAAAGATAAAAAAGACAAGAAGAGCAAGGATAAAGACAAGGACGAGGACCCCGAACCGGCTCCGGAAAACGGCAACGAAGACGACCTGGGCGACATTGAGCTTACCGAAGAGCAAGTAGCAGAGCTCCTGGCCGACCCTGAGCCCGCGGAACCAGACCCTCCGCCACCTCCCCCCGCGCCGGAACCCAAGCCGTCCAATGACGCATTCAGCTTCTGGGGCGTGAATACCAAGAAGTCTAAGAAAGGTATGTGGCCTCAGGCATGGCGTCCAGTCTCCCTGCACACCACTACACCTGCCAAAGTCTCACCGAGACCATTGAAATGAGACGTCTTGTCACCCCGAGTGTCAGTCAAGATTACAAAGCTGACTCATCCTCATTCTAGCTCAAGAAGGTGCGAATTTCGGCTGGAATGACACGACTACCTCATCCGCCATAAACAACGATGCCCTGACCTGGATACAACCAGCCGCGGCTCGTAAGGGCAAAGGAACGAAGATTGCTGACAAGTTAAAAGCATTTGAACCGACGCCGCCTCCAGAAGACGAACCGGCCCCTGTTGTTGAGGAACCTGCCCCCGAGGAAGTGCCACCGGAGGATCCGGCCCCAGAGGAGGAACTTGTTCCCGAGGATCCCGTCCCGCCGCCTCCGCCGCCACCGAAGGCTTTGACGAAGGAGGAGAGGAAACGACTCAAAAAGGAGAAGAAGCGTGCTGAAGCCGAGCCTGCGCCGCCGCCGCCTCCTCCTCCTCCTCCTGTTGAAGAGCCACCGTTAGTCGATTTCGAGGAGCCAGCTGACGAGAACAAGTCATCAGAACCCCCAGGGGCTTTCCCGGCCGATGAAGATGAGAACGAAATCATCGAAGTGATTGAGATGCCAGTGGAGAAGAAGAAGAAGAAGAGCAAGAGGAACAGGGAAAGGGATCTTCTTGCCGAAGACGTTCCTCCCCCGCCAGCTCCACCACCGCCCCCGGCCGTACCTGAAGCCCCAACGCCAGGAGAACCCGACGCTGAGGAAGAGTTGTTGTCACCTCCCCCAGAGGTGAAATCGAGCAAAAAGGACCGGGCCAAGATCAGCCGCGAAGGTTCATCGTGGGGCATGTGGTCGGCCTCGGCGCCGCGCGATAAGGACAGGGAGCGCGATCGTGACCGTGGCCGTGATCGGGGCCGCGACCGTGACAGGGAGCGAAGTTCCAAGCATAAGTCAGAAAGACGCGAGAGAAAACAGACAACTGGCGAGAAAGAAGAGGGTAAAAGCTCGTCCAAGGGTTCGAGCTCCGGAAAGGGCGACCGTGCCGAGAGAGAAATGGAGACGCCGGCGCCTATACGACCGAAGCTCATGTCCATGTTCAGCACCCCTCCGATTTCCCGCACCACTTCGACCCGAGATCGACGTCACGGATCTAGTGGCCGACCGTCACGTCGTCACTCTGTAGGCGTCACCGGCTTGGTATCACCACCTCCAGAGGATGCGCCTCCAATGTCTTCCAAAGCTGCCAAAGTCCTAGGCGTCGACAAATCAAGCAGACGCCGCAGGCGTGCTCCTGCTGAAGACGATGACATCGTAATGGTCGGGGCAAATGGGGACGGAGAGGATGCCAGCCCCCCCAAGTCCTCTCGCCGGCGATCTAGGCAACCCAAAGACGACGACATTGTCATGGTGGACGCCGACGGCCCTTCCGAGCCACCGCCCATGAAGCGGTCCAGCTCGAGCGCCAAGAAAGGCCTTGGTGGATTATTCAGCGGCCTCCGAACCCCCAAGACGGAGCGTCCGGACCCGTTGCGAAGGCGCCACACATACGCGACCGATGACGAGACTAGACGCGAGCGCCGCAAGGGCTCTTCTGGGGATGCCGAAGAGGCCGACCCGGCGGCAACGACCGACATGGACCAAGAGGCCCGCCGTGCTGCTCGTCGTGCCCGACGTGCCGCAAGGGATGCCGAGGTCGAGGCCGTCGATCCGGATGCCGACGAGGCACGTCGTGCCGCCAAGGAAGAGGCCAGGCGTGAGCGTCGCCGCCGAAGGGAAGAAGAAGACGCCGAGGCGCGGAAGCAAGAGGAGAAGGAAGCAAGGCGCGCAGAACGACGCCTCGCCCGACAACGTGAGGAAGAAGAACGGAGAGCGGCCGACGACCGAGAGGCCGAGCGAGCCGAACGGCGACGCCGCCGCAAGGAACGTGAGGCCGCCGCCGCCGCGGCCGCTGCCGAAGCGGATGTCGAGGCTAGACGAGCGGCACGTGAAGAACGCCGTCGCGCCCGTGATGCCGGTGGAACAGAAGACGAAGAAGCTCGAAGGGCCAGGCGAGAAGCTCGACGCGCCGCTCGTGCGGCCGGGGAAGCGACGGACGCAGAAGAAGTTCGTCATCGCGGAAGCCGAAGGCGGTCCACCCGGGAATCGGGTGACGAAGCCATGCATTCATCGCGTCACCGCTACCGGCGCGACGAGGAGGCGAGGCCTGCCTGGCCCCATTCCGGGACCTCATCGTGGGTCAAGGAGCACTCCGATGCGGGTCCTCCCCCGGAAGACGGCGGACAGACGGACACGGTGCCGCAAACCGAGGACGAAGCGCGTCGAGAGCGGCGCGAGCGTCGGCGCAGGGCCAAGTACGAAGAAGGTACCGCGGACGAGGCCGACGATCGGCGCCGCAGGGTCCGCCGCGAGGAGCGCGAGCGCAGATACGGGGGGGGCGGCAGCGGAGGCGTCGGCGCCGGTGGGTCGGAGGGCAGCGACGAGCGGCGCCGACATGCCATGTTTTCCGACGCGACCGTAACGCCACGCGGTAGCTGGTGGAGGAAGTTGACTGGCTGATGTTTGTTTGGCCATGATGTGTACGAATGGAGCCGGCCAGCGAGCGCCGGGGGATTTCTGGAGGACGGAACTTCCTGTTTTGATTTTTGTCTGAGACGGCCACGACAAGACATGTCAGCCCAGCCCACTTACGATTGCAGCTGGCATATATACCCACCATACAACCCGAACTCGATTTGCCATTTCTGTTAAGATATATGAAGATCTTCTACCAATACAAGCATACATATATACACTTTCGCTGATTTTGGGGTTTGAACAGCACTTGGGCACAGTGATTGCGCAGACATGTACGCAGCCGAGGGCTTTGCGACTTTGTACAAGGAGAGACGGTCGAGTGATACTTTGTTCAGCACAACGCCAAAAGGCTTTGTTTACTTATACATATTCATATATGGATATATTCACACGTCGGGAAGAACAAGTCCACGATTTGATATTCCAAAGGAGCTCGCTGCTGCTTTCGGATGACTCTGACTAGCCACCGGTGGGAAGTGGTACCTGCATATGATCCACCTTGGGCCGGACGAAGCAATCGTGGTACCGATTCCCTTGGCGGGTCTTGTACCCTGACTATTAGGTGCTGTTGGATGATCCGCTACGGAGTAAACGAAAATAGGTATTAACTACGTTTGGTACTATATTACCTAGTAGGTATGGATTGGATATATTGCAGCGCCCAATGGCGGGGTATGTATTCTCCTCCTCCTAAGTCGACAAAAGATAAGCAGATGGTGAGTGAAAGTAATATTTCCATCTCAGACTTCAAAATGAAGTAACGAAAAAGAAAACAGAACGGGTTGACTTTTTCAACGCAGACCAGTCAATTTGAGCAGGTCGTGCTGGTGGAAATAAGCGCGTACGCGCTTGCCGTAGATGTCTGAATGACGCGTTAGTCCTACCATTGCCATGTACGATCGGGCGCGAAACTTACACATCGGGATGCTCGAGGCGCAGACCACCACCTGAACACTTGCAATGGCCATCATGGTGGGCTTGATGCCACCCGCAATGATCCAGTCGTACGCGCTGTACGTTAGACCGAAACTGAAGATGTTCTTGAAGATGATCATGATGGTGAAGCCCTCGATGGCGAGTTCGCGGTAGGCGTCGACAATGTAGAGCGAGCTGGCCACTGCGCCGATGACCATACCAGCGACCTCGAGACCGAAAAAGACGAGCGGGATGCTGTAATGGTACTCCTTGTTAGTGAGACCGGCCGAGGTGATGGCGAAGCCGTACAGCCCCATGCCGCCGATGATGAACATGGGAAGCACCATAACGATGCGGAACTCTGGCTCGTAGATGCCGCCGTTGCGGCGAGTCATGAATTTGGCACTCCAGTCGGAGAAGAGGCCCGCGATGAGGAACCCAAGGATGGCTCCTACGAAAGCACCTACGTAGGCGTATCCGGCACTGACTTCGTTCCAAAAGTAAGGTGGTCCCAGGAAGATGGCGGCAACAATGACGCCAATAAAGACGGTCCAACCGATCATGGCGCCCTGGATCAAACACCCCCATAGGAAGGCGGGCTGAAAGAATAGTGGGAACGGGCGCAAAAGAAGCTTCCAGTAGCTCTCATCCGTCTTGCGGCCGTCGAACAAGGCAAGCGACTGGACAAAGGTCTTCTTCGGAGTATGAGCTCCTTGGCTAGCTTGCAGCCCGGGAGCGCCCGTCGATGAGCCGGCAGTGAACTTCTCGCGGTCGTCGCAGAGGGGGCTGGTAGGATTGTCCTCGAAGGAGCCGGGTGAGTCAGCAAGTTCAATGGATTCGGCGCCGATGTCGGTGTTGAGCGCGGCGTCCCGGCGGTAGGACGTCTCCGGGCAGAGGAAGAAGACGGCGGGGAGCATGATGGCGCAGAAGATGGCCTCGAGGTAAAAGGTCCACCACCAGCCGATGGTGTGGGTGATCTTGCCGACGACGATGGGAGTGAAGAAGGCGCCGCCAAACACAGCCAGGTTCGTAAAGGCCATGCGCGAGCCGCGCTGGTGGACGAAGTACAAATCACCGACGGCGGCATTGACGAGGGTCTCGAAGGGCGTGCAGCCGATGCCCTGGACGATTCGGGCGCCCAAAAGGGAGTTGTAACTGGTGCCGACGGCGCCGGCCCAGGCGGAGGAAGCAATGAGGATGCATGTTCCCAAGATGAAGAGGTGGCGCTTTCCCCAGACACGCGCGGAGGGTACGAAGAAGATGGCGGCGGCGCCAACGCCGAGGAGGAAGTATCCGGTCAGGAGAGCGACGTGGGTGAAGTTGCTGCGGAAGAGCAGGGTAATGGTGACGGTGTTGGCGGCGAGGATGGGCCCCAGGGCGGTGGCAAAGATGGCTGTGAGGGAGAGGACGAGGGTGATGAGGTCTCGCTTCCACAAGGGCCAGTTGAGGGGATCGTTCGGGTCGTCGGAGGGTTGGGGGATCTGGTAAGGAGACGCTGTCAGCGGTGATGGGCAGGTCGGGACGGAGGGCGCTGTCGGTTGCTCACTAGTATGATGGGCACGTCGCCGCTCGAATCGACCTTCAATCCGTGGTGGGCATCGGTGGCGGTCTGCGGACGGCTTGGGTCATCGAAGTAGCGCGTCGTCCCTAGAGTTTCGAAGTTGAGCGTCAGCAATGGGATGACAGCAGGCCAAAGCGGGCATCATGAGTGTCGGACGACTTACCGGGCACATTGTCCAAAGTCTTGGACTCAAGAACACCGAGACCCATGGCTGCAGATGGTCGGATTTGTACAGATGCCGGTGTGCTCGCAGTGAGTGTGGGAGTCAAGGAATCACGATATGATAAAGACCGGAAAGAGGTAGACGGCCAGCACGCGGGAGTCTGCCAGGCATTGTCATTGGGGGGGACAAGAAGGACCTGGAAGGGGGAGCAGCAGCCACCAATGAATGAATGAGGAGAGAGACAAGAAGAAAAGAAAAAGGCTAATCCCGTCTCTCCGGGTCCCTCCTATCCCCTCCCTCATCATAGGAAGGACCCTGGGCTACCTACATACCTAGTAGGTAGGTATCCATACAGAGTACCTAATAGCAGACAGGTGGGCCATAGTGGAGCTAACGGCCTCGTGTAGTACAAGTACCTACATTAGGTAGGTATCTGTATCCGTAGGTAGGTAGGTAGGTAGGATAGGTGCAGGTAGCACTTTGGCCAAGGGCCCCACTCCAGCGTGTTTGTTCTTCGGCACCTGCGGACTTGGACTTGGACCGCTGTCCCCAGGGTTGCTGACATGTGGAGGCGCCCGCCCATCAGTGTCATTGTCTTTATTTCATTTTTGTGGCTCATTAAACCTTAAAAAAACGAGCCTCCCAACTGGGCCCTACCAACTGAGATTGCCCAGAAAAGCAAGCCAGCCTTGGCTGGGTCCTCCAACCTACCTCTTTGGGAACCATGCATCGAACCCCCGAAACCCCCCAGCGAACTCAAGGGGCCGCGTGGGCGGGCGGGCGCTAACCACACTCCCGAAGGCCGCTGCGGCCACCGGGCTATAACCGCTACGCCGACACGCCAACTCCCAGGTACACTCATTTAGGGAGGAACGAAGAAGCAGAACGGCACGAAACCAGCGAGAAGCTTTGTGCTTGTTTTCGAGGTGAAGTATGGAGGTGATCGTCCATATCCATCATTGGCCGGCCGGAGCTTCCCGTCTTTCGTTGCCTCGCGCGTTGAAAGAAACTAAACTCAATCTTTGCGCCCGCCTACCCGGATACTGACGGTGACAGAACGGTACCGTTAGGGACAAACGCTCTACTGTGTACAATCTCAAACAAGCCTCAGTGTCCAACCTGTCATGTGGACATTTTTATCTCTAGCGATCCATGGGAAGAGCCTTGTCGTTGACTCTGCTCCCTCATCTTGTACAGCACCACAGCCTCTACAAGAGAACAAAAGCCTTGGTGGCCTGAATCAGGGCGGAAACCGTCTCCAAAACTGCAATAAGAATACACAACCATGTTTTTATATTGTTTTACAGCGGCGCTACTTGTTGCGTGTAAATAAGCAATCTTGATCGACTAGCGGTTTGGATGTTGATCAGCACGGGAGAATTGTCAGTCCTGTCCTGTCCGCAAGGGGTGGTACGAAATGAGGTGTGCTCAGATTTATGTCTCGCCGCGGTTCTTTCACCTTTTTCCCCCAACGCATAAACGTCGAACTTGGGTCTGCGCCGCCTCAGGTGTGCCCAGGGTAGGTAAAGTAGCTTGCGAGCTTGGTACCCAATACACATATGCCCTCCAGTTCGATGAGGCCACTCTGAGTTTGGTTGTGATGCTTAGTTAGGTCTTACGTCCTTCGGGCACGGCCCTCTGGCCTCCGTTGGTCAGCGCCGGTAGTCAATTATCCAGCGAGTTGGTCCAGCCTCCAAGGACGTGTAAAAACGAGCGGAGGCGCTGCGACGCCCAAGGCCCAACGATGTGTGTCGTCTTCGCCGTGGAACTCGCGGGGTGCATCGTGCTCTACGGTGGGTTCAACTCTGCATCATTGTTACAATACTGCCAAGCAAGAAGAACTGCTTTGCCCAAAGAGTTGCTAGGGCAGGTCAGGTGCTTCCTGTCTAGTAGACGGTCCAGCATCATCTTACACGCTCGTATCTGTAACGGGCTATCTTGGCTGCATTCTGACCTTCAGCAGGCCAGATTCCCAAATGTTTCAACCTCGAATGATAAGCTCGGTATCCCCTAACCAGTGATTAACATTTATAGGTTGTAAGTCAAACTCGGTTGAAAAAAAAGAAGAAAAAAGACTTTGGTTACCCGAAAGCGAACGGCGAATCCAAACACACCAGGGCGCAGTGAATGAGTTAACCCCCGGGGAGCAGATTCATTGCTTGCCCCGAAAAGCTTTTTAAAACGTCTAGACAAATGATTCTACACACTGGATATCAACCTATAGCCGGGCATGGAAAACCCCCGTTGGCGTCGGTAACCTACATTGTACACGGTACGTTGACTAGGGCTCGACGCAACGGGTTTTCTTTTTTCTTTCCGCTATCGCAACTGCGCATGCTGCATCAACTTTATTCGAAAAAGATAACGGATATTATCTTACAAAAAAAAAATCCCCCTCCCAGAAATTCGAGCATGTGGAAGTCGATCCAGCATCTTTCGACCTCGCGGATCCAAGGCAGGACAAATATGGCAGGACAAATATGGCAGGACAAATATCAAATCAACCTACTTTGTGTCATCCGCTGGCGGGCGGAGTGGAAACTACTTGGATATATCTCCTGTGTCGATTGCCCGATTTGGCAATTCAAAAACGCGCGGAGAGAGAGGCGATAAGAACACAAAACGACACTGACCTCCGTCAAAGACTGCAGCTCCTCCAATCCAGTCTCCAGAAAGTACTTGTCGCTGAAAAGCAACCAAAAAATGCATCGTCGAACAAACCAAGGACGTGGTCGGATAGTTGGTTCGACTGCCCTCCCAACGTCCTTGAAAGGCGGGAATGAAGTAGGTTGATATCTTGATGGTCTACCGAGTTCTACAAGGTTAGTCATAAACAATAACCCTTTCCTGCCCCGAATTCCGCTGCTTTAAGAAAATACACCTCGTCTTATTTGGCTTCCCCCTCTGTGTTGCGGTTGGTGCGAGAATGGTCTTTGTTCAAGACTTGCAGTTTGGGAGCATGCTGTCTTGGTGGGCTTCCCCCCCTTTTCTGGCCAGAATTTGGAACCAACTTTATTGTACGTAATAACGCTGACTGAAGACCAGCCTCTGAGAGTCATAGCAAAACTACTGCAACTGGCCGAACGTCAATCAAGGTTGCGAACCCGCCGGAGCGAATGCGTCTCTTTGGACCTCCAGGACCTGAATGGAGCCTCCGGGCAACGCCGACTCGAGACACTGACTACATTCACTATACAAAATGCCATAAGTCAAAGCACCCACTTTTCGGTCACCCCTGCATTTCGGTCACCCCAAAAATGATACTATCACAACCACCACTACCACTTTATTCACTTT